>JACCIB010000880.1:0-74717 GCA_018906965.1 Philotrypesis tridentata
TCCTATTTGCACCAGCGCAAGTTTGAGAAGCTGTATCTCGATATTTGCTGAACCGAATATAATAAAATACCAACCGTACAAAAGGTGTTGAGCACACCTTCTGAAAGTCCGAGAGCTGGATTGGCTAAGGGCAAGCTGCATCGAGAAAAGAGCTAACTAAAGTTGAGATGAAAATTTTCGGACAATTTCGCTAAATTTTCCTTTTTGTACCAGCGCAAGTTTGAGAAGCCGTATCTCGAAATTTGCTGATCCAAATATAATAAAATACCAACCGTTCAAAAGGTCTTCGCAGGTCGTCGCAGCGAATCAGGAGCCACATATTTGAAAAGCTGAGATCGAGAACTTTCCAAAAACATATTGAACGGCTATATTTGGATCAACGTTTCCGAAGATATGGAGTCCGGAAAAAAACTAGCCAATTTCGGAAAATTTCCCAGAAATTGCACATCAACCTTTATTCGATATCTGCTCGAACCAGCTTCCTCGCAGCGAATCTGGAGCCACATATTTGAAAACCTGAGATCGACAGCTTTCCAAAAACATATTGAACGGCTATATTTGGATCAACGTTTCCGAAGATATGGAGTCCGGAGAAAAACGAGCAAATTTCCCAGAAATTGTACATCAACCTTTATTCGATTTCTTCCCGAATCAGCTTCCTCGCAGCGAATCGGGAGACACATATTTGAAGAGCTGAGATCGAGAGCTTTCCAAAAACATATTGAACGGCTATATTCGGATGAACCGTTCCGAAGATATGGAGTCATGAAAAACACTAGCTAAAATCGGAAAATTTACCAAGAATTGCATATCAACCTTTTTTCGATTTCTGCTCGAACCAGCTTCCTCGCAGCGAATCGGAAGACACATATTTGAAAAGCTTAGATCGAGAGCTTTCCAAAAACATATTGAACGGCTATATTTGGATGAACCGTTCTGAAGATATGTTGTCCGGAAAAAAACTAGCCAATTTCAGAAAATTTCCCAAAAATTGCACATCAACCTTTATTTGATTTCTTCTCGAACCAACTTCCTCGCAGCGAATCGGGAGACACATATTCGAAAAGCTGAGATCGAGATCTTTCCAAAAACATATTGAATGGCTATATTTGGATGAACCGTTCCGAAGATATGGAGTCAAGAAAAACCCTAGCTAAAATCGGAAAATTTACCAAGAATTGCATATCAACCTTTTTTAGATTTCTGCTCGAACCAGCTTCCTCGCAGCAAATCGGGAGACTCATATTCGAAAAGCTGAGATCGAGATCTTCCCAAAAACATATTGAATGGCTACATTTGGATGAATCGTTCCGAAGATATGCAGTCATGAAAAAAACTAGCCAATTTCGGAAAATTTCCCAAAAATTGCACATCAACCTTTATTCGATTTCTTCTGGAATCAGCTTCCTCGCAGCGAATCAGGAGCCACATATTTGATAAGCTGAGATCGAGTGCTTTCGAAAAACATATAGAACGGCTACATTTGGATGAATCGTTCCGAAGATATGCAGTCATGAAAAAAACTAGCCAATTTCGGAAAATTTCCCAAAAATTGCATATGAAGCATTTTTCGATTTCTTCTCGAACCAGCTTCCTCGCAGCGAATCGGGAGACACATATTTGAAAAGCTGAGATCGGGAGCTTTTTAAAAACATATTGAACGGCTATATTTGGATGAACCGTTCTGAAGATATGTTGTCCGGAAAAAAACTAGCCAATTTCAGAAAATTTCCCAAAAATTGCACATCAACCTTTATTTGATTTCTTCTCGAACCAACTTCCTCGCAGCGAATCGGGAGACACATATTCGAAAAGCTGAGATCGAGATCTTTCCAAAAACATATTGAATGGCTATATTTGGATGAACAGTTCCGAAGATATGGAGTCACGAAAAACACTAGCTAAAATCGGAAAATTTACCAAGAATTGCATATCAACCTTTTTTAGATTTCTGCTCGAACCAGCTTCCTCGCAGCAAATCGGGAGACTCATATTCGAAAAGCTGAGATCGAGATTTTCCCAAAAATATATTGAATGGCTACATTTGGATGAATCGTTCCGAAGATATGCAGTCATGAAAAAAACTAGCCAATTTCGGAAAATTTCCCAAAAATTGCACATCAACCTTTATTCCATTTCTTCTGGAATCAGCTTCCTCGCAGCGAATCAGGAGCCACATATTTGATAAGCTGAGATCGAGTGCTTTCGAAAAACATATAGAACGGCTATATTTGGATCAACGGTTCCGAAGATATGGAGTCCGGAGAAAAACAAGGCAATTTCGGAAAAATTACCAAAAATTGCATATCAACCATTTTTCGTTTTCTGCTCGAACCAGCTTCTTCGCAGCGAATCGGGAGACACATATTTGAAAAGCTGAGATCGAGAGCTTTCCAAAAACATATTGAACGGCTATATTTGGATGTACCGTTCCGAAGATATGGAGTCCGGAAAAAACTAGCTAAATTCGTAAAATTTACCAAAAGTTGCATATCAACCTTTTTTCGATTTCTGCTCGAACCAGCTTCCTCGCAGCGAATCGGGAGACATATATCTGAAAAGCTGAGATCGAGAGCTTTTCAAAAACATATTGAACGGCTATATTTGGATGAACCGTTCCGAAGATATGGAGTCACGAAAAACACTAGCTAAAATCGGAAAATTTACAAAGAATTGCATATCAACCTTTTTTAGATTTCTGCTCGAACCAGCTTCCTCGCAGCAAATCGGGAGACTCATATTCGAAAAGCTGAGATCGAGATCTTCCCAAAAACATATTGAATGGCTACATTTGGATGAATCGTTCCGAAGATATGCAGTCATGAAAAAAACTAGCCAATTTCGGAAAATTTCCCAAAAATTGCACATCAACCTTTATTCGATTTCTTCTGGAATCAGCTTCCTCGCAGCGAATCAGGAGCCACATATTTGATAAGCTGAGATCGAGTGCTTTCGAAAAACATATAGAACGGCTACATTTGGATGAATCGTTCCGAAGATATGCAGTCATGAAAAAAACTAGCCAATTTCGGAAAATTTCCCAAAAATTGCATATGAAGCATTTTTCGATTTCTTCTCGAACCAGCTTCCTCGCAGCGAATCGGGAGACACATATTTGAAAAGCTGAGATCGGGAGCTTTTTAAAAACATATTGAACGGCTATATTTGGATGAACCGTTCCGAAGATATGTTGTCCGGAAAAAAACTAGCTAATTTCAGAAAATTTCCCAAAAATTGCACATCAACCTGTATTTGATTTCTTCTCGAACCAACTTCCTCGCAGCGAATCGGGAGACTCATATTCGAAAAGCTGAGATCGAGATTTTCCCAAAAATATATTGAATAGCTACATTTGGATGAATCGTTCCGAAGATATGCAGTCATGAAAAAAACTAGCCAATTTCGAAAAATTTCCCAAAAATTGCACATCAACCTTTATTCCATTTCTTCTGGAATCAGCTTCCTCGCAGCGAATCAGGAGCCACATATTTGATAAGCTGAGATCGAGTGCTTTCGAAAAACATATAGAACGGCTACATTTGGATGAATCGTTCCGAAGATATGCAGTCATGAAAAAAACTAGCCAATTTCGGAAAATTTTCCAAAAATTGCATATGAAGCATTTTTCGATTTCTTCTCGAACCAGCTTCCTCGCAGCGAATCGGGAGACACATATTTGAAAAGCTGAGATCGGGAGCTTTTTAAAAACATATTGAACGGCTATATTTGGATGAACCGTTCCGAAGATATGTTGTCCGGAAAAAAACTAGCTAATTTCAGAAAATTTCCCAAAAATTGCACATCAACCTGTATTTGATTTCTTCTCGAACCAACTTCCTCGCAGCGAATCGGGAGACTCATATTCGAAAAGCTGAGATCGAGATTTTCCCAAAAATATATTGAATAGCTACATTTGGATGAATCGTTCCGAAGATATGCAGTCATGAAAAAAACTAGCCAATTTCGAAAAATTTCCCAAAAATTGCACATCAACCTTTATTCCATTTCTTCTGGAATCAGCTTCCTCGCAGCGAATCAGGAGCCACATATTTGATAAGCTGAGATCGAGTGCTTTCGAAAAACATATAGAACGGCTATATTTGGATCAACGGTTCCGAAGATATGGAGTCCGGAGAAAAACAAGGCAATTTCGGAAAAATTACCAAAAATTGCATATCAACCATTTTTCGTTTTCTGCTCGAACCAGCTGCTTCGCAGCGAATCGGGAGACACATATTTGAAAAGCTGAGATCGAGAGCTTTCCAAAAACATATTGAACGCCTATATTTGGATGAACCGTTCCGAAGATATGGAGTTCGGAAAAAAACTAGCTAAATTCGTAAAATTTACCAAAAATTGCATATCAACCTTTTTTCGATTTCTGCTCGAACCAGCTTCCTCGCAGCGAATCGGGAGACATATTTGAAAAACTGAGAACGAGAGCTTTCAAAAAACATATTGAACGCCTATATTTGGATGAACCGTTCCGAAGATATGGAGTCCGGAAAAAGACTAGCGAAAATCGGAAAATTTACCAAAAATTGCATATCAACCTTTTTTCGATTTCTGCTCGAACCAGCTTCCTCGCAGCGAATCGGGAGACACATATTTGAAAAGCTGAGATCGAGAGCTTTCCAAAAACATATTGAACGGCTATATTTGTATGAACCGTTCCGAAGATATGGAGTCCGGAAAAAAACTAGCCAATTTCGGAAAATTTCCCAGAAATTGCATATCAACCTTTTTTCGATTTCTGCTCGAATCAGCTTCTTCGCAGCGAACCGGGGGACACATATTTGAAAGGCTGAGATCGAGAGCTTTCCAAAAACATATTGATCGCCTATATTCGGATGAACCGTTCCGAAGATATGGAGTCCGGAAAAAAACTAGCTAAAATCGTAAAATTTACCAAAAAATGCATATCAAACTTTTTTCGATTTCCGCACGAACCAACTTCCTCGCAGCGAATGGGGAGACACATATTTGAAAAGCTGAGATCGAGAGCTTTCCAAAAACATATTGAATTCCTATATTTGGAGTTCCCAAGATATGGAGTCCGGAAAAAAACTAGCCAATTTCGGAAAATTTCCCATAAATTGCATATCAACCTTTTTTCGATTGCTGCTCAAACCAGCTTCCTCGCAGCGAATCGGGAGACACATATTTAAATAGCTGAGATCAAGAGCTTTCCAAATACATATTGAACGCCTACATTTGGAGGAACCGTTCCGAAGATATGGAGTCCGGAAATTTTCAGCTCAACATTATATGCACTTTTCTCGATGCAGCTTGCCCGTAACCAATCCAACTCTCGAACATTCAAAAGGTGTACTCAAGTCAATTTCAATGGCTTGAAAATTATAATATTCGGATGAGCGAATCTCGAGATACAGCTTCTCAAACTCGCGCTGGTGCAAAAAGGAAAATTTCGCTAAATTGTCCGAAAATTTTCAGCTCAACTTTGGATGCACTTTTCTCGAAGCAGCTTGCCCGTAACCAATCCAGCTCTCCGACATTCAAAAGGTGTGCTCAAGACCTTTTAAACGGTTGGTAACTTATTATATTCGGATGAGCGAATCTCGAGATACAGCTTCTCAAACTTGCGCTGGTGAAAAAAGGAAAATTTCGCGAAATTATCCGAAAATTTTCAGCTCAATTTTGGATGCACCTTTCTCGAAGAAGCTTGCCCTTAGCCAATCCAGCTCTCCGACATTCAAAAGGTGTGCTCAAGACCTTTTAAACGGTTGGTAACTAATTATATTCGGATGAGCGAATCTCGAGATACAGCTTCTCAAACTTGCGCTGGTGAAAAAAGGAAAATTTCGCGAAATTGTCCGAAAATTTTCAGCTCAAATTTGGATGCACTTTTCTCGAAGCAGCTTGCACGTAGCCAATCCAACTCTCGCACATTCAAAAGGTGTGCTCAAAACCTTTTGAACGGTTGGTATTTTATTATATTCGGATCAGCAAATTTCGAGATACAGCTTCTCAAACTCGCGCTGGTGCAAATAGGAAAATTTCGCGAAATTATCCGAAAATTTTCAGCTCAATTTTGGATGCACCTTTCTCGAAGAAGCTTGCCCTTAGCCAATCCAGCTCTCCGACATTCAAAAGGTGTGCTCAAGACCTTTTAAACGGTTGGTAACTAATTATATTCGGATGAGCGAATCTCGAGATACAGCTTCTCAAACTTGCGCTGGTGAAAAAAGGAAAATTTCGCGAAATTGTCCGAAAATTTTCAGCTCAAATTTGGATGCACTTTACTCGAAGCAGCTTGCTCGTAGCCAATCCAACTCTCGGACATTCAAAAGGTGTGCTCAAGACCTTTTGAACGGTTGGTATTCTATTATATTCAGATCAGCAAATATCTAGATACAGCTTCTCAAACTTGCGCTGGTGAAAAAAGGAAAATTTCGCGATATTGTCCGAAAATTTTCAGCTCAACTTTAGATGCACTTTACTCGAATCAGCTTGCTCGTAGCCAATCCAACTCTCGGACATTCAAAAGGTGTGCTCAAGACCTTTTGAACGGTTGGTATTCTATTATATTCAGATCAGCAAATATCTAGATACAGCTTCTCAAACTTGCGCTGGTGAAAAAAGGAAAATTTCGCGATATTGTCCGAAAATTTTCAGCTCAACTTTAGATGCACTTTACTCGAATCAGCTTGCTCGTAGCCATTCCAGCTCTCGGACATTCAAAAGGTGTGCTCAAGACCTGTTGAACGATTGGTAACTTATTATATTCGGATTAGCAAATTTCGTGATACAGCTTCTCAAACTCGCGCTGGTGCAAAAAGGGAAATTTCGCGAAATTGTCCGAAAATTTTCAGTTCAAAATTATATGCACTTTTCTCGATGCAGCTTGCCCTTAGCCAATCCATCTCTCGGACATTCAAAAGGTGTGCACAAGACCTTTTGAACGGTTGGTATTTTATTATATTCGGATCAGCAAATTTCGAGATACAGTTTCTCAAACTTGCGATGGTGCAAATAGGAAAATTTCGCGAAGTTGTCCGAAAATTTTCAGCTCAATTTTGGTTGCACTTTTCTCGAAGAAGCTTGCCCTTAGCCATTCCAGCTCTCGGACATTCAAAAGGTGTGCTCAAGACCTTTTGAACGATTGGTAACTTATTATATTCGGATGAGCGAATCTCGAGATACAGCTTCTCAAACATGCGCTGGTGCAAAAAGGAAAAATTCGCAAAATGTCCGAAAATTTTCATCTCAAATTTGGATGCGCTTTACTCGAAGCAGCTTGCACGTAGCCAATCCAACTCTTGGACATTCAAAAGGTATGCTCAAGACCTTATGAACGGTCGGTATTTTATTGTATTCGGATCAGCGAATCTCGAGATACAGCTTCTCAAACTTGCGCTTCTGCAAAACGGAAAATTTCGCGAAATTGTCCGAAAATTTTCAGCTCAACTTTGGATGCACTTTACTCGAAGCAGCTTGCTCGTAGCCAATCCAACTCTCAGACATTCAAAAGGTGTGGTCAAGACCTTTTGAGCGGTTGGTATTTTATTATATTCAGATCAGCAAATTTCGAGATACAGCTTCTCAAACTCGCGCTGGTGTAAATAGGAAGAAACCTTGCAAAGAAGCAGCTTGCACGTAGCCAATCCAGCTCTCGGACATTCAAAAGGTGTGCTCAAGACCTTTTGAACGATTGGTAACTTATTATATTCGGATGAGCGAATCTCGAGATACAGCTTCTCAAACTTGCGCTGGTGAAAAAAGGAAAATTTCCCGATATTGTCCGAAAATTTTCAGCTCAAATTTGGATGCACTTTACTCGAAGCAGCTTGCTCGTAGCCAATCCAACTCTCGGACATTCAAAAGGTGTGCTCAAGACCTTTTGAACGGTTGGTATTCTATTATATTCAGATCAGCAAATATCTAGATACAGCTTCTCAAACTTGCGCTGGTGAAAAAAGGAAAATTTCGCGATATTGTCCGAAAATTTTCAGCTCAACTTTAGATGCACTTTACTCGAATCAGCTTGCTCGTAGCCAATCCAACTCTCGGACATTCAAAAGGTGTGCTCAAGACCTTTTGAACGGTTGGTATTCTATTATATTCAGATCAGCAAATATCTAGATACAGCTTCTCAAACTTGCGCTGGTGAAAAAAGGAAAATTTCGCGATATTGTCCGAAAATTTTCAGCTCAACTTTAGATGCACTTTACTCGAATCAGCTTGCTCGTAGCCATTCCAGCTCTCGGACATTCAAAAGGTGTGCTCAAGACCTGTTGAACGATTGGTAACTTATTATATTCGGATTAGCAAATTTCGTGATACAGCTTCTCAAACTCGCGCTGGTGCAAAAAGGGAAATTTCGCGAAATTGTCCGAAAATTTTCAGTTCAAAATTATATGCACTTTTCTCGATGCAGCTTGCCCTTAGCCAATCCATCTCTCGGACATTCAAAAGGTGTGCACAAGACCTTTTGAACGGTTGGTATTTTATTATATTCGGATCAGCAAATTTCGAGATACAGTTTCTCAAACTTGCGATGGTGCAAATAGGAAAATTTCGCGAAGTTGTCCGAAAATTTTCAGCTCAATTTTGGTTGCACTTTTCTCGAAGAAGCTTGCCCTTAGCCATTCCAGCTCTCGGACATTCAAAAGGTGTGCTCAAGACCTTTTGAACGATTGGTAACTTATTATATTCGGATGAGCGAATCTCGAGATACAGCTTCTCAAACATGCGCTGGTGCAAAAAGGAAAAATTCGCAAAATGTCCGAAAATTTTCATCTCAAATTTGGATGCGCTTTACTCGAAGCAGCTTGCACGTAGCCAATCCAACTCTTGGACATTCAAAAGGTATGCTCAAGACCTTATGAACGGTCGGTATTTTATTGTATTCGGATCAGCGAATCTCGAGATACAGCTTCTCAAACTTGCGCTTCTGCAAAACGGAAAATTTCGCGAAATTGTCCGAAAATTTTCAGCTCAACTTTGGATGCACTTTACTCGAAGCAGCTTGCTCGTAGCCAATCCAACTCTCAGACATTCAAAAGGTGTGGTCAAGACCTTTTGAGCGGTTGGTATTTTATTATATTCAGATCAGCAAATTTCGAGATACAGCTTCTCAAACTCGCGCTGGTGTAAATAGGAAGAAACCTTGCAAAGAAGCAGCTTGCACGTAGCCAATCCAGCTCTCGGACATTCAAAAGGTGTGCTCAAGACCTTTTGAACGATTGGTAACTTATTATATTCGGATGAGCGAATCTCGAGATACAGCTTCTCAAACTTGCGCTGGTGAAAAAAGGAAAATTTCCCGATATTGTCCGAAAATTTTCAGCTCAACTTTGGATGCACTTTACTCGAAGCAGCTTGCTCGTAGCCAATCCATCTCTCGGTCATTCAAAAGGTGTGCTCAAGACCTTTTGAACGGTTGGTATTTTATTATATTCGGATGAGCGAATCTCGAGATACAGCTTCTCAAACTTGCGCTGGTGAAAAAAGGAAAATTTCGCGAAATTGTCCGAAAACTTTCATCACAACTTTGGATGCACTTTACTCGAAGCAGCTTGCTCGTAGCCAATCCATCTCTCGGGCATTCAAAAGGTGTGCTCAAGACCTTTTGAACGGTTGGTATTTTATTATATTCGGATGAGCGAATCTCGAGATACAGCTTCTCAAACCTGCGCTGGTGAAAAAAGGAAAATTTCGCGATATTGTCCGAAAATTTTCAGCTCAACTTTAGATGCACTTTACTCGAAGCAGCTTGCTCGTAGCCAATCCAACTCTCGGACATTCAAAAGGTGTGCTCAAGACCTTTTGAACGGTTGGTATTCTATTATATTCAGATCAGCAAATATCTAGATACAGCTTCTCAAACTTGCGCTGGTGAAAAAAGGAAAATTTCGCGATATTGTCCGAAAATTTTCAGCTCAACTTTAGATGCACTTTACTCGAATCAGCTTGCTCGTAGCCAATCCAACTCTCGGACATTCAAAAGGTGTGCTCAAGACCTTTTGAACGGTTGGTATTCTATTATATTCAGATCAGCAAATATCTAGATACAGCTTCTCAAACTTGCGCTGGTGAAAAAAGGAAAATTTCGCGATATTGTCCGAAAATTTTCAGCTCAAATTTAGATGCACTTTTCTCCATGCAGCTTGCCCTTAGCCATTCCAGCTCTCGGACATTCAAAAGGTGTGCTCAAGACCTGTTGAACGATTGGTAACTTATTATATTCGGATTAGCAAATTTCGAGATACAGCTTCTCAAACTCGCGCTGGTGCAAAAAGGGAAATTTCGCGAAATTGTCCGAAAATTTTCAGTTCAAAATTATATGCACTTTTCTCGATGCAGCTTGCCCTTAGCCAATCCATCTCTCGGACATTCAAAAGGTGTGCACAAGACCTTTTGAACGGTTGGTATTTTATTATATTCGGATCAGCAAATTTCGAGATACAGTTTCTCAAACTTGCGCTGGTGCAAAAAGGAAAATTTCGCGATATTGTCCGAAAATTTTCAGCTCAATTTTGGATGCACTTTTCTCGAAGCAGCTTGACCTTAGCCAATGCAGCTCTCAGACATTTAAAAGGTGTGCTCAAGACCTTTTGAACGGTTGGTATCTTATTGTATTCGGATCAGCAAATTTCGAGATACAGCTTCTCAAACTCGCGCTGGTGTAAATAGGAAGAAACCTTGCAAAATGTCCTAAGATTTTCATCTCAACTTTGAATGCACTTTACTCGAAGCAGCTTGCTCGTAGCCAATCCAACTCTCAGACATTCAAAAGGTGTGGTCAAGACCTTTTGAGCGGTTGGTATTTTATTATATTCAGATCAGCAAATTTCGAGATACAGCTTCTCAAACTCCCGCTGGTGTAAATAGGAAGAAACCTTGCAAAGAAGCAGCTTGCACGTAGCCAATCCAGCTCTCGGACATTCAAAAGGTGTGCTCAAGTCCTTTTGAACGATTGGTAACTTATTATATTCGGATGTGCGAATCTCGAGATACAGCTTCTCAAACTTGCGCTGGTGAAAAAATGAAAATTTCCCGATATTGTCCGAAAATTTTCAGCTCAACTTTGGATGCACTTTACTCGAAGCAGCTTGCTCGTAGCCAATCCATCTCTCGGTCATTCAAAAGGTGTGCTCAAGACCTTTTGAACGGTTGGTATTTTATTATATTCGGATGAGCGAATCTCGAGATACAGCTTCTCAAACTTGCGCTGGTGAAAAAAGGAAAATTTCGCGAAATTGTCCGAAAACTTTCATCACAATTTGGATGCACTTTACTCGAAGCAGCTTGCTCGTAGCCAATCCAACTCTCGGACATTCAAAAGGTGTGCTCAAGACCTTTTGAACGGTTGGTATTCTATTATATTCAGATCAGCAAATATCTAGATACAGCTTCTCAAACTTGCGCTGGTGAAAAAAGGAAAATTTCGCGATATTGTCCGAAAATTTTCAGCTCAACTTTAGATGCACTTTACTCGAAGCAGCTTGCTCGTAGCCAATCCAACTCTCGGACATTCAAAAGGTGTGCTCAAGACCTTTTGAACGGTTGGTATTCTATTATATTCAGATCAGCAAATATCTAGATACAGCTTCTCAAACTTGCGCTGGTGAAAAAAGGAAAATTTCGCGATATTGTCCGAAAATTTTCAGCTCAACTTTAGATGCACTTTACTCGAATCAGCTTGCTCGTAGCCAATCCAACTCTCGGACATTCAAAAGGTGTGCTCAAGACCTTTTGAACGGTTGGTATTCTATTCTATTCAGATCAGCAAATATCTAGATACAGCTTCTCAAACTTGCGCTGGTGAAAAAAGGAAAATTTCGCGATATTGTCCGAAAATTTTCAGCTCAACTTTAGATGCACTTTTCTCCATGCAGCTTGCCCTTAGCCATTCCAGCTCTCGGACATTCAAAAGGTGTGCTCAAGACCTGTTGAACGATTGGTAACTTATTATATTCGGATGAGCGAATCTCGAGATACAGCTTCTCAAACTTGCGCTGGTGCAAAAAGGAAAATTTCGCGAAATTGTCCGAAAATTTTCAGCTCAACTTTGGATGCACTTTACTCGAAGCAGCTTGCACGTAGCCAATCCAACTTTTGGACATTCAAAAGGTATGCTCAAGACCTTATGAACGGTTGGTATTTTATTATATTCGGATTAGCAAATTTCGAGATACAGCTTCTCAAACTCGCGCTGGTGCAAAAAGGGAAATTTCGCGAAATTGTCCGAAAATTTTCAGTTCAAAATTATATGCACTTTTCTCGATGCAGCTTGCCCTTAGCCAATCCATCTCTCCGACATTCAAAAGGTGTGCACAAGACCTTTTGAACGGTTGGTATTTTATTATATTCGGATCAGCAAATTTCGAGATACAGTTTCTCAAACTTGCGCTGGTGCAAAAAGGAAAATTTCGCGATATTGTCCGAAAATTTTCAGCTCAATTTTGGATGCACTTTTCTCGAAGCAGCTTGACCTTAGCCAATGCAGCTCTCAGACATTTAAAAGGTGTGCTCAAGACCTTTTGAACGGTTGGTATCTTATTGTATTCGGATCAGCAAATTTCGAGATACAGCTTCTCAAACTCGCGCTGGTGTAAATAGGAAGAAACCTTGCAAAATGTCCTAAGATTTTCATCTCAACTTTGAATGCACTTTACTCGAAGCAGCTTGCTCGTAGCCAATCCAACTCTCAGACATTCAAAAGGTGTGGTCAAGACCTTTTGAGCGGTTGGTATTTTATTATATTCAGATCAGCAAATTTCGAGATACAGCTTCTCAAACTCCCGCTGGTGTAAATAGGAAGAAACCTTGCAAAGAAGCAGCTTGCACGTAGCCAATCCAGCTCTCGGACATTCAAAAGGTGTGCTCAAGTCCTTTTGAACGATTGGTAACTTATTATATTCGGATGTGCGAATCTCGAGATACAGCTTCTCAAACTTGCGCTGGTGAAAAAATGAAAATTTCCCGATATTGTCCGAAAATTTTCAGCTCAACTTTGGATGCACTTTACTCGAAGCAGCTTGCTCGTAGCCAATCCATCTCTCGGTCATTCAAAAGGTGTGCTCAAGACCTTTTGAACGGTTGGTATTTTATTATATTCGGATGAGCGAATCTCGAGATACAGCTTCTCAAACTTGCGCTGGTGAAAAAAGGAAAATTTCGCGAAATTGTCCGAAAACTTTCATCACAATTTTGGATGCACTTTACTCGAAGCAGCTTGCTCGTAGCCAATCCAACTCTCGGACATTCAAAAGGTATGCTCAAGACCTTTTGAACGGTTGGTATTCTATTCTATTCAGATCAGCAAATATCTAGATACAGCTTCTCAAACTTGCGCTGGTGAAAAAAGGAAAATTTCGCGATATTGTCCGAAAATTTTCAGCTCAACTTTAGATGCACTTTTCTCCATGCAGCTTGCCCTTAGCCATTCCAGCTCTCGGACATTCAAAAGGTGTGCTCAAGACCTGTTGAACGATTGGTAACTTATTATATTCGGATGTGCGAATCTCGAGATACAGCTTCTCAAACTTGCGCTGGTGAAAAAAGGAAAATTTCCCGATATTGTCCGAAAATTTTCAGCTCAACTTTGGATGCACTTTACTCGAAGCAGCTTGCTCGTAGCCAATCCATCTCTCGGTCATTCAAAAGGTGTGCTCAAGACCTTTTGAACGGTTGGTATTTTATTATATTCGGATGAGCGAATCTCGAGATACAGCTTCTCAAACTTGCGCTGGTGAAAAAAGGAAAATTTCGCGAAATTGTCCGAAAACTTTCATCACAACTTTGGATGCACTTTACTCGAAGCAGCTTGCTCGTAGCCAATCCATCTCTCGGGCATTCAAAAGGTGTGCTCAAGACCTTTTGAACGGTTGGTATTTTATTATATTCGGATGAGCGAATCTCGAGATACAGCTTCTCAAACTTGCGCTGGTGAAAAAAGGAAAATTTCGCGAAATTGTCCGAAAACTTTCATCACAATTTTGGATGCACTTTACTCGAAGCAGCTTGCTCGTAGCCAATCCAACTCTCGGACATTCAAAAGGTGTGCTCAAGACCTTTTGAACGGTTGGTATTCTATTATATTCAGATCAGCAAATATCTAGATACAGCTTCTCAAACTTGCGCTGGTGAAAAAAGGAAAATTTCGCGATATTGTCCGAAAATTTTCAGCTCAACTTTAGATGCACTTTACTCGAAGCAGCTTGCTCGTAGCCAATCCAACTCTCGGACATTCAAAAGGTGTGCTCAAGACCTTTTGAACGGTTGGTATTTTATTATATTCGGATGAGCGAATCTCGAGATACAGCTTCTCAAACTTGCGCTGGTGAAAAAAGGAAAATTTCGCGAAATTGTCCGAAAACTTTCATCACAATTTTGGATGCACTTTACTCGAAGCAGCTTGCTCGTAGCCAATCCAACTCTCGGACATTCAAAAGGTGTGCTCAAGACCTTTTGAACGGTTGGTATTCTATTATATTCAGATCAGCAAATATCTAGATACAGCTTCTCAAACTTGCGCTGGTGAAAAAAGGAAAATTTCGCGATATTGTCCGAAAATTTTCAGCTCAACTTTAGATGCACTTTTCTCCATGCAGCTTGCCCTTAGCCATTCCAGCTCTCGGACATTCAAAAGGTGTGCTCAAGACCTGTTGAACGATTGGTAACTTATTATATTCGGATGAGCGAATCTCGAGATACAGCTTCTCAAACTTGCGCTGGTGCAAAAAGGAAAATTTCGCGAAATTGTCCGAAAACTTTCATCACAACTTTGGATGCACTTTACTCGAAGCAGCTTGCTCGTAGCCAATCCATCTCTCGGACATTCAAATGGTGTGCTCAAGACCTTTTGAACGGTTGGTATTTTATTATATTCGAATGAGCGAATGTCGAGATACAGCTTCTCAAACTTGCGCTGGTGAAAAAAGGAAAATTTTGCGAAATTGTCCGAAAACTTTCATCACAACTTTGGATGCACTTTACTCGAAGCAGCTTGCTCGTAGCCAATCCATCTCTCGGACATTCAAAAGGTGTGCTCAAGACCTTTTGAACGGTTGGTATTCTATTATATTCAGATCAGCAAATATCTAGATACAGCTTCTCAAACTTGCGCTGGTGAAAAAAGGAAAATTTCGCGATATTGTCCCAAAATTTTCAGCTCAACTTTAGATGCACTTTTCTCCATGCAGCTTGCCCTTAGCCATTCCAGCTCTCGGACATTCAAAAGGTGTGCTCAAGACCTGTTGAACGGTTGGTATTTTATTATATTCGGATTAGCAAATTTCGAGATACAGCTTCTCAAACTCGCGATGGTGCAAATAGGAAAATTTCGCGTTATTGTCCGAAAATTTTCAGCTCAATTTTGGATGCACTTTTCTCGAAACAGCTTGACCTTAGCCAATGCAGCTCTCCGATATTTAAAACCTTTTGAACGGTTGGTATTTTTTATATTCGGATCAGCAAATTTCGAGATACAGCTTCTCAAACTCGCGCTGGTGCAAATAGGAAAATTTCGCAAAATGTCCGAATATTTTCATCTCAACATTGGATGCACTTTACTCGAAGCAGCTTGCTCGTAGCCAATCCAACTCTCGGACATTCAAAAGGTGTGCTCAAGACCTTTTGAACGGTTGGTATTTTATTATATTTGGATCAGCAAATTTCGAGATACAGCTGCTCAAACTTGCGCTGGTGCAAAAAGGGAAATTTCGCGAAATTGTCCGAAAATTTTCAGTTCAAAATTATATGCACTTTTCTCGATGCAGCTTGCCCTTAGCCAATCCATCTCTCGGACATTCAAAAGGTGTGCTCAACACCTTTTGAACGGTTGGTATTTTATTATATTCGGATCAGCAAATTTCGAGATACAGCTTCTCAAACTTGCGCTGGTGCAAAAAGGAAAATTTCGCGAAATTGTCCGAAAATTTTCAGCTCAACATTATATGCACTTTTCTCGAAGAAGCTTGCCCTTAGCCAATCCAGCTCTAGGAAATTCAAAAGGTGTGCTCATGTCCATTTCAATGGTTTGTAATTTGTAATATTCGGATGAGCGAATCTCGAGATACAGCTTCTCAAACTTGCGCTGGTGCAAAAAGGAAAATTTCGCGAAATTGTCCGAAAATTTTCAGCTCAGCTTTGGATGCACTTTACTCGAAGCAGCTTGCTCGTAGCCAATCCATCTCTCGGACATTCAGAAGGTGTGCTCAAGACCTTTTGTACGGTTTGTAATGGTTCGTTTTTCTTAGATCAGAATAGAGAGAAATAAGGAGAGATAAAATAAATACACAGGTTCGTTTATGCTATCACGTACCTAGGCTTTATTTATTTCATCTCGCTAAATAATAAGTCAGCGGTCGAATAATCCCCGAACGAGTCTTACCGCCGCTTTTATTTGAAAACACGTACAATACACCGTGAAACAAATCAATCACACCTTGATCTGCGCTCACGCACTCTCCCACTCTCTCTCTAATCATCCAACGCACACATACAGTAGACGACGCGCATACATATAACGCGAGAAAAGGCGCGAATTTGCCCAACGCTATACATTAGACAACGCGCACTATTTACATGAAGGAACGCTTTCTATTTACACGGGAAGGGACAGGACCGTTACATAGTCCCCGTCTGTTAATTTATTACTATTATAATTATAATAAATTCACAGAAATCCCCACTTTGTCACACACATAAATAAATGCACTTAATATTTTTTTATTCTACTGCTTCCTTCCGTGTCGTACAGCAGTCGTATTGGTGGATTCGCTGGATAGAACACCCTGGCCGTTTCTGGCTCCCATTCGATCGCAAATTCCTCCAACTGCTTCTTAAGATACCTTAACTCACAACAGGAAAACCACACATGCTGCGTGATTTTTCCCGCAACGCTTTTGGGAAATAAATATACAACATAGGCATATTTGTGCCCTATGTGTATAAAAAAATTACTCCTTTAACGCTTTCAGGAGTTTTCACAGAAGAAAAAAAAAATCTTCATAGCCATATAATACTTGACTCTAATTTTTCTGAGTGCAAGTATATGGCATGGTGGCATCGCGCCAGCGTGCGTGCCTTTGAACTCGAAGATCGTCGGTTCGATCCCATCTTAGGGAAAAAAATTTTTTCATCTAAAATTACTAATTGTTGCTATTTTCTAACAATTAGTAATTATAATAAATCGAAATAAATTAAAATTTTGCAATTTCAAGCAAAATTTATCCGATTTCTTATCATTTTTTAAAATCAAAATCAGAGCACTTTTAACGAAGTTACTCTGTTTCATCTAAATAAATAATTCTAATTAAAATTAAACATCTCATTTATCTAGAATACACTCTAGCCTTATGTATAAATCAAGACTAGGGTGTTTATTTCATTAAATACATCTAAATAGTTGTTAAAACTCAAAATTTTACATCTAACATTTAAAGATTTAAACCACTCTCTAATTTTTAACGTTCAATGATTTAAACCATCCCATAAATAAATCAGGACCTGGTTTAAATAAATTATCTAAATTTTAAACATCTAATATTTAAATCCATGAATCTCTCCTCTCTCGTGCAAATCACCACGAATAGAGGAATAAAAAAAAAACAAACTGATCACCTGATTGTGTGTATACAAACAGGTGACAGCTTTATAATGCGAGCGAGTGAGAACACCAGTCTGTTATTTTTCTCTCTCTCTCTCTTCAACTATGCAACTCATAGAAGAGTTTCGGCGCGAGCATAACTCGACTCTTGCCATTTAAATTTCTACGCGACGCTTGTACTTTTTCAAGTCGTCCGCGTGAAATCTTCCTCTCTCATTTTGTGTCTCCCTATCGATTAAAAAATAGGTATCCTCACCTATTTTCCTTTGTACTTCGTACGGCCCCTCATATACAGAGAAAAATTTAGATATTTGTCTATTCTCTGCATCTGAGACGTTATTTGCACGTACAAGTACTTCATCTCCAATTTCATATTTCGTGAAAAAACGTTTTATTTCCTTATTGAATTTTTCATTACGTTTTGCACCCTTTTTTCTAATTCTTTCTCTTGCCAAGAATATTTTTTCTTCATGTATTAAATCATCCACATGGATATTAGTTTTTATCCATACTTTCCACACCCTACTAGGTTTTATATTTAAATGTAACTCCAGAGGCGTGTACTCAGTCGTTTCGTGATACGTTTCGTTAATTATTGATTGAATAATATTAACATACGGAGCCCATCCTGTATGTTTATCACTAACGAACGTTCTGAAAAATCGACCAAGCTCTCGATTTACTCTTTCTACCACATTTCCTTGTGTATGGCGCACAGAAGAGTATACTAATTGTATATTTTCTTCTTCTGATTTTTGCTCCCATTTTTTAGAAGTAAATTGAGTACCATGATCACACATGATTCTCTTTGGCTTTCCAAAATTTTTGATATAATGATCAAAAATTTTTCTCAATACAGTAGACGTATTGGCTTTTTTTATCGGGTATAAAACTACCAGTTTGCTAAAAACATAAATTGTTGCAAAGATATACTTCATCCCTGCAGTAGAAGTCGGTAATGGACCATAAAAATCCACAGATAATAAATCACCAGGCTTCTCTGGAATGATTGTTTGTCTTTTAGCAGTGCTCGGCCTTGTCGAAATTTTGTTTCTTTGACACGAGTCACAGGTAGATAACAAGTAAGAAATTTTATGTTTTAAATTATTCACATAAAAATCTTCTTGTATCATTTTTTGTAATTTTCTAGTTCCAATATGACCATAAAATTCATGTAATTCTATAATGAATTTACTTACGAACTTTTCTGGCATCACCAACAAATACTGCTCAAAACGATTTTTTTTCATAAGTCAAATCATCTTTCACAATATAAGTCGGCATTTTAAGATTTTTATTTGGAATTTTGTCTAAAACTGGTACAGCTTTAGCTTTCATTTGCTGAATTTTCTCATCCTCTTCTTGATGAGCTTTAAAATTCTTAAAAACTGAAATCATTTCTTTACTCAGTTTTCTTCTTCTATTAACAGCCGAGATTACAATCTCTCCAGGCTTGTTTCTTACCGTGCTCATGTAATCGGGATGCCTTGATAATAAATCAGGCACGACATTGTCTTTCCCTTTTATATGTTCAAAATGAAGATCGTAGTCTTGTATTGCCATTACCCATCTGCGTATTCTCGCACTGGTAAATCGGCAATTAAACATATAAATCAGTGCTTGGTGATCAGTTTTCACCTGCACTTTCGCCATTCTTAAATAATCGTCTAACTTCATTATACAAAAAACAATTGCAAGAAGTTCTTTTTCAGTAGTGAAATAAGCCAATTCGCTGCCTTTTAAAGTATGACTAACGAACTTTATGACTTTTTCCACTCCATTTTCATCTAATTGAGACAGAGCACCTGATATCGCAAAATCACTACTATCTGTTCTCAATATATAAGGTTTCGTAGGATCAGGATGAGACAAAGTAGCATTTTCCAAAAATAACTGTTTAACATTTTGAAATGCTTCATTCTCTTTGTCCCCCCACCCCCACTTTTTTACTCTTAGTAATCTAAATAATGGTTCCATTGCATATGCAAACTTATCAACCATTCTACCATAAAAATTTACCAAACCAAGAAAACCTTTTAATTGTCTATGGTTTCTAGGTATTGGAAATTCTCTTATTAATTCAAGCTTTCCTTCCTGAGCTTTTATTCCTTCAGGAGTAAGCGTAAAGCCAAGAAAATCAATTTCTTGTCTAAAGAAATGTGTCTTTTTAAGACTAAGAGTGAAATTATACTCTTCTAGTCTTTTAAACAATTTTTCAATATGCACTAAATGAGCTTCTTCTGATCCGGAGATACATAATAAATCATCTACAAAATTTATTATGTTTTTACCGAGCCCTCTGATAGCAAAATCTAAGCCTCTCACTAATGCTGAGGTACTTACACTGGTGCCAAAAGGACAAACGTTAAATTCATATACTTTGCCTTCGTGCATAAAACCAGTATATTTTTTGCTTTCTTCGGATAACGGTATCTGCCAAAAACTACTCGTTAAATCAAGACTTGTCATCACTGCAATTTCATCACAAATTTGCAATAATTCCTCTACATTTCTAGGAGACTCATAATCTTTTACAAAGCGCTTATTTGCCTCTCTAGCATCCAGACACGGCCGCACCGTTCCGTTTTTTTTTACTGGAGTCACCAATGGACTAATGTATTGACTGTTCGACCTTCTAATCACTTTCCAGTCTAACATCTTTTTTATCATTGCTCTAACAATTTCTCTATTGTTAATTGCAATAGGATATGGAGCAACATAAAATGTAGAATCATCTTTAATCTTGATTTTATATTCAAAATTCTTTAATAATCCTGGTTTTTAATTCTTTTGTTGTTATTATCGACAAAGTGTATAAATAATAGCTGTGTCACTCGGTCTCTCTCTTCCCCCGCTGTTAACTAGCCGGGGGAAAGGATTATCGAGATGTACACAAATCAAATGTGCTCCAATATTTTTCCTGATGAGGGCGACAATGATCGCCGAAACGTGGTTTCTTAAAAGAAAGGAGTTTTAATTTTTTTTTAAAAAACCCTTTCAAAACCATTGCCTCGGAGGGATCGATAATAACAACAAAAGAATTATAACAAACTACCGAGGGATAAAATCATATTAGATAGTGTATACACACTCATCTAAATACATTAATCCTGGTTTTTTACGAAAAACCTTTTTATATCTCCAGATGAGATTTCTGAGACTGTCGATAGTTTTCGGATTTTTACAGAGGCAATTCTGAAGTTTCTCTTCTACTTCTTGCACTGTAATGTCATACAGATCTGTGTCATCTGATGACAAATTATTAATTACCAGAGACGCCTCGCATTGATTTCCATGCAACTCTGAGTAATTTTTATTGAGTTCAGAGAGAAAAGTCCGACCTGCATTTAATTCGGCTTGTTCCTCCTGACTCCAATAATCCTCAACTTCTCCAAAATCTTCGATTGCCTCAATGCAACGATGATTTATCTCTTCTATACTCAATGGAGAGGTTTTATAAATTAACCATTCCATATTATCTTTTGATTCTCTTAACTCCACTGTGCCCATACGAAATTTGATAGACATATCAAAACTTCCCATAGCATCAACTCCAATTATGCAATCCCTAGATAATCTCGGAATTACAATGATATTAAGATTTTTGCTTGTTTTTCCAATAGTAACTTCCGCAAAAAATTGAATCTTTAGACGGACAGATTGAGCTCCAATAGCCCCTTTAATAACTTGTCCTATAATAGGTAACGTTGGACATTTATTAAATTTATCAACATGCAATCTGTAAAATTCATCAGAAATGCACGTGATAGGGCTGCCTGTATCGATGAGAGCTTCTACCTCGACATCTTGCAAATTTATTTTAATCACAGGACACTCTGTGTTTTGGCATTTTTGAATTCTCTCCTCCGGACCATCTAACAAGGCTCCTCTAGGATCTTCAAAAATCGTTTGAATATATCCTTTTCTAGAATCAGTCGCCTCATTACTCTCTCTATTTGAGATAAAATCCGGGGCACATGCTGCGACTGTCGTTAGTTTCCCGACATTCCGCATGCCTCTAACGGATTTTTTAAAATTTCTCTATCTAAAGAGTAAATGTCATGTCCATTTTTCGATTTAGTACCAGTACTCTTCTGTGGCATTTTCTTAAATATACTCTGTCCACCAGAAGTTTTCTGACTAGTCGCAGCTTCTCCGGATTTAGCTTGAATTTTATTAGTCTCAGAGCTCTCCTCGGATCTACTTTGACTATTCAGATTGTTACTGTTGTTATTATTAAACCTTTGATTGTTCCAAGGTTTAAAATTTTTCTGAGAATTTTGTACTGTAGAATTAGTACTAGCACCAGAATCCGTAGATTTATTGGATAATACAGATTTACTCTCTTTTTCTCTCTGCATTCCAATATCTTTGCAAGATAATAAATCAAGCAAACCTGATTTAGTTTCTATTTTCTGTGTAGAAACTGCAAATCTTACTTCGAATCCATGATGATCCGCAAGTTTTCTTACAAGCTCTTTTTCAGACATTTCTCCTATGTCTACAGTTTGACTCATTAATTCAGTAGTATATTCTACTCGAGTCTTTTTCTCGATATCACTGTATGTACCATATTCAATTTTTCTTTTGATTTGGTCAGTGATATCAGAATTCCAAAATCTCTGTTTGAATTCTTTTTCGAATTGTTCGAATGATGAGATAGAATTTTCTATCATATCCCACCAACTACCTGCTGTACCTCTCAAAGAACGTGCCAAAATATACTTGACATCGTCTAGAGGCAAGTCCTCCGATCCCATATATCTTTTAATCTCCCTTAAAAATTTCATAGGCTTATCAGATAAATCAGCCTTGAAAATAGGAGCAGACATTTTTTCTCTCCGAAAAGCAGAGCGACTCGTATTTAATAAACTCTGATTTACTCTTGTACTCCTGTCCGGAGAAAAAGTTAAACTAGGCTTAGTTATATTTTCTCTTAGCCTGTCTTTTATTGGTCTCATGGGCGAAGGAGATCGACTACTATTTGATAATCGTCTAGTCGAAGCCCTCCTATCTCTTATTTCATCATCTGACCATTTTATTGAGTTATTTCTAGTAACTCTAGATTTTTCATTATCTTTATTGATCCGACTTTTGAATAGATCAATTTTCTGTTCATTTTCAATCTCATGATCTTTGACATTTTTCGTCATTCTCATGAGATCGTAGAGCTGCTCACTATGCTTATCAACGCTAAGCTCATGAGTGCTTAATCTGCTTTGCAGAATGTCTATTTCATTCTCAGCGTTTAACTTAAATGTTCTTAAATCGCTGAATTGCTGATCTTGATCGATTATTACGTCCTGCATCTCTGTTATTAGAGCGCTATAATTTTTATTCGAATTTTCAGCTTTTGTCAATCTGGATAGCAAATGTTTATTGGCATTTTCCAAAAAAACAATGCGCTCCTCTAGAGATTTTACTTGAGAATTATCCCTCAAGTTCCTCTGTCTCTCGTATTGTTCGAAATACTTTTGAGTTATATGCTCCACAGCTCCTTCATTTATGGCTGACTCTGGAGTTATATCTTGAGACATATAAATGCGTATTTTATCCGCATCTTCACTTATATTCTCAGCATATGTTTTTATGTCATTCACATCTGTGGTGAGTTGTTGAATTTTTGTATTAATCAATTCAACACCCCTAGATGCCTCATTACAATTATCACGACGCTCAAAATTTCGTTTTTGGCATCGTTTTTCAAGCTCCTTTTCACTTGTATTTAATTTCAATTCAAGTTCTTTTATTTGTCTAAGAGCTTCTTGATAATTTTCTTCGGAAGTTTGAACATTGTTTGTCAAATCTTGCAAAGCAACTTCATTTTCTTCTATATACAAAAGTATATTTTGCATATTCTCATTAACTTGCTCATTGAAAGCCATTACTTCATCTTCAAGAGCATTGTCAATGTGTGTATCGTCTTTTAATCTAGCAAGAGATTCATTCAAAGCATCTCTTTTTCCCTGCAAACTACCTTTATTCTTCTCAAAGAGCTTAGAACTGCGTGTTTTCACCATCATACTGTAGTGTACTCGGCACAGATAGTATATAACACCGCTGGTCTACTAAGAGTTAGATGGCTCAGAGGTAAAGCTCCCGCCATCAAACTCTCCGATCAGAGTTCGAATCTCGCTTAAGTCGAAAAAATTTTTTTCTTCCGAAATTATTGTTTTCTCATTAATAAAATTCTCCTTTCGGATATTATTTTTCGAAATTCGTATATTTCATTAGTTCATATTCTATCGGCTTTTTGTCTCCCACACCATATTGCAATATTTATAAGTCATTGACAATATTGTGTATTAAACAAATATAACCTTGAATATTTTGAACTATTATTGAAATATATAATAATAAAAAAAACCCGAGATTCTACTTCTGATATATAAATAACTATTACTTTTATGATAAATTTTTTTACGGAAATAAAATACTATTTATACACTAGTGCTACACTGACAATTTTGGAATAAAAAACACTTTTAGATAGAAAGGTTAGACATTTTTAATGTCAAAACGTCGATTTCTTCTTCGACCTTCTGCAGACGAGCGTCGACTTCAACGTTTCTCTGCTCAACGGTTTTCTCTAACACGTCTAAACGTTCTAGCGCCAACTTTAAATTCAATTCTTCAAGACGATACACTCTCTCCTCTAATAAACAAATCAACTCTCCCAGCTGATAGTTTTCGGAGGCCAGTTCCTGTACTCTCTCTCCGAAATCATAAACCGGATTTTGCGGATGATTTACGAGCTCTTCTCCGAGCCACGGAAAACTCACCGGAAAAAATACAGGCACCATTGAAACGAATCCGTGTACAAACTTATAACTCTCTTTCTCTCTATCCTGGCAGGATCGCCAATGTAAGGGTTCGTTTTTCTTAGATCAGGATAGAGAGGAATAAGGAGAGAGAAAATAAATACACAAGTTCGTTTATGCTATCACGTACCTAGGCTTTATTTATTTCAACTCGCTAAATAATAAGTCAGCGGTCCAATAATCCCCGAACGAGTCTTACCGCCGCTTTTATTTGAAAACACGTACAATACACCGTGAAACAAATCAATCACAACTTGATCTGCGCTCACGCACTCTCCCACTCTCTCTTGAAACGCCCCTCGCCTCCGCGCAACGGAGATTAAAAAGAGGCGAGAGATTTTAATATAACTTACAGTTTGATTTTATATTGTCCGGGATACCGGGCGAATAAATAAAGAATGTCGCGCATGATTTGAAGTTAGATGATTATAAACAGTTACTTCTATACATAAGGACGTAATGCCTTATATATATCCAGCAACATGAAATAAATAATCGTGACACACTGCACGATGCTTCTTTATTTCCTAAGACGACGCAATGCGCCTTCAGGCAAAAGAAGACTTTGATTTTAGACTTCTACTTGATCCTCTCGTACTGAAAATTCTTCTTTATCAAGACGCAATGCCTGATAAAGAAGAACTGGGCTGAAAATTGCGTAAGCGCTTAACATAGACGCAATGCTATGTGTTTGCGTCTCACTAAAATCTAGTTATTTTATTTATTATTGTTATTTTAATAATTGCTTTTTCCCTCTTAGACCACGTACTGAGTCCAAGGGTAATCCAGCGCATATAAAAGGAATTGCAAGCGCTTAGTCTGACTTAATGCAGGACTTTTGCATCTCGCTGTTTAAAGGGACTTAAAAAATTTTAATAATTTTTCTAAAAAGACTTTGTTTCCTTTTTTATTAAAAAATTAAAATCATCGCATCAAGCATAACATAAAACTATTCGCCGTTATGTCGCATTTAATCGGATTCCCATGTAGGAGACTCAATGCTCCGCATCTAGGGCTTTCCGGAGCGCCAGCGCTTCTCTGTATGCTTCTGCTAGCTAGGAGACTTAATGCTCCTTCTAGCTCCAGCTTTCGAGAAAGAGTGAGCTCTTCCCGGAATCACGCGCCCTTTTATACAGGTGAGCGGAACTGCTCCGACGCTGAAGCAGTGAGTTACCCCCACCAGTCGCCCCAGCGCAAGCATCGCTATAGATATACTAAAGCACGTGAAATCTTAATTTATATGTTTTATCGCTTTGAACAATTAATTTTCGCAAAACTAATAACATACGAATGTCTGTCGATGCTCAATTAATAATAAACAATGATTTGTTGCTTATGACAAGCTCTCGTGAACAAAATAACTCGCATACAAATATGCTAGACGCGAGACTTTAACTCTTCTATTATTGTTTTAACAATGTTAATTCATAATTTATCGTATAAACTATACATGAGTCGAAAGCTAATGAACTAACGATCATGTACGTTACAAATTTATATGGCAAAAATGCCTCAGAAAATAATATTCGGGATGTGAAGTGTCTATTTCGTACATATTTGACAAGTTTATACATAAAGTGAAACATACTTGATAACACTTATATAGACAAAATACTAGTAGCTTTACTGCATACTCTTAAGACGTGTTGATATTATAATCGTCAGATCAACAAATAATATATCTTCTTTCCTCTTGTGAATAAGTGATCGAACACAAATACTGGAAGAATATGTGATACTTATAGATCAAGTTGGAAAACAAATAATTATGTTAGGATGAATGTCTTCTTTTACCTCTGCAATGAGTTAATCACAATCACTCAAATCATGATGCTTATACATTAAGCTAAAAAATCCGAAACTCTCATGTATGAAAATATGAACGTGTAACCATCTTCGCGTTAAGGGTCTGTTGGACAGATTACCATTTCTTTAGTGTCACTTCTCCTTCGATTATCTATACCTTCGATTTGACATAAATTCTCATTTTAATTTTAAGAAAAGAAAGTTATGATATCAATAAATAAATTGGCAAGTTTTTTGCTATAAAAAATAATTTTTTTCAAATAAATAAATAACCGATTAAATTGAGGAAGGATTATAAATATATGTGTTCATATAAACACTCAATCCAATTGGAGCATGTGAAAAGGTGGATAGCCTGTGAAAAGGTACAGTCGGGTACAATTAAAACTTTGAATAATGCGACTGCTGCCACGTTCTGTACATGTAATAGAATGGTATGATGTTCTTACATGACATTATCACATGACAAATGTGCCCATAATATGTAGTAATATCATGTTTGTCTAAAATTATTATGTAATTTAACAAGCTTGTTTCGCATCATGAAAACTTTTTCATTTATTTATGGAAGCTGAGAGCGGATGTACAATCTACTCTACTTAGTAATTCAGTAAATGTATTGCTATCCTTATTTCATTCAAAATCTATGTCCAGGACGATTATATACAATTATATATGAGATTTAAATTCTGTTGATTTACATACATTTAAAAAAAACAGGAACAAATTCTATCATGTAGAACGCAATTTTTTGACGGAAAAACTTGCCGCCCCGTCCTATCATAGATAACGATGTATACCATATTTAAATTATGCAAGGTTAACCAAATTAACTTGTTAATGAAACACCGTTAAAAAATCTCTGAATCGATTTTTCATTCTATATGTATTTATTACTGTCCTTGACGAATTGTTGAAGAATTCAAACTTAATCTTGCAATCATTCTAAGCTCATTTTTGGTTATTTGTATGTATGTTTTACAAACCTCTGTTAGTATTATCGGAAGATTGCAGGAAGTTGATTAAAAATAATTGTAACTATTATTACATATTAAAAAAATGTTATAAAATAAATTTCTATGAGTCTAGTTGGAAAATAAATCAAGTTTAAAAGTTTTAAATTAATATTTATGTAGTTTACAGCTTTTAGTTTCAAATCTTTACTTAATTAAAATCTTTACTTAATTAAAAAATTCCATTGTTTTTTATTATTTGAGGCCATTGGTCTCACAGTTTAATATAATGATTTGAGTATTACGCATTATAGGATAATAGGACGATAAATTAACTATATTAAAAATTTTATGATATTGATAATTACACTGACATTTAGTGGTTCATCGATTATCTATGATAGGACGGGGCGGCAAGTTTTTCCGTCAAAAAATTGCGTTCTACATGATAGAATTTGTTCCTGTTTTTTTTAAATGTATGTAAATCAACAGAATTTAAATCTCATATATAATTGTATATAATCGTCCTGGACATAGATTTTGAATGAAATAAGGATAGCAATACATTTACTGAATTACTAAGTAGAGTAGATTGTACATCCGCTCTCAGCTTCCATAAATAAATGAAAAAGTTTTCATGATGCGAAACAAGCTTGTTAAATTACATAATAATTTTAGACAAACATGATATTACTACATATTATGGGCACATTTGTCATGTGATAATGTCATGTAAGAACATCATACCATTCTATTACATGTACAGAACGTGGCAGCAGTCGCAATTATTCAAAGTTTTAATTGTACCCGACTGTACCTTTTCACAGGCTATCCACCTTTTCACATGCTCCAATTGGATTGAGTGTTTATATGAACACATATATTTATAATCCTTCCTCAATTTAATCGGTTATTTATTTATTTGAAAACAATTATTTTTTATAGCAAAAAACTTGCCAATTTATTTATTGATATCATAACTTTCTTTTCTTAAAATTAAAATGAGAATTATGTCAAATCGAAGGTATAGATAATCGAAGGAGAAGTGACACTAAAGAAATGGTAATCTGTCCAACAGACCCTTAACGCGAAGATGGTTACACGTTCATATTTTCATACATGAGAGTTTCGGATTTTTTAGCTTAATGTATAAGCATCATGATTTGAGTGATTGTGATTAACTCATTGCAGAGGTAAAAGAAGACATTCATCCTAACATAATTATTTGTTTTCCAACTTGATCTATAAGTATCACATATTCTTCCAGTATTTGTGTTCGATCACTTATTCACAAGAGGAAAGAAGATATATTATTTGTTGATCTGACGATTATAATATCAACACGTCTTAAGAGTATGCAGTAAAGCTACTAGTATTTTGTCTATATAAGTGTTATCAAGATCTTTAATTTCCATAATTAAATAACTGTATAGAATACAGCATTTATAATTTCGACTACATAAGAGTTGTCGAAGTTTGAAAATTAAAGTTGAATTTTAGAGTAAGCTCTAAGAATTTTTATTTTGTCTGTATGGATGTTAATAAAAGTTTGGTTTTGTCTGCATAAGTGTTATTAAGAGTTTTTTTTACATTAAGGTTATCAAGAGTTGTAAAATTAATCATTAATTTGTACATGAAGAAACGACCTTATACTTGCCAGCCTTTTACCTTGAAAAGGTTTGTTTTGGGGGGGGGG
The DNA here is from genome assembly GCA_018906965.1 of Philotrypesis tridentata. Taxonomy (NCBI): domain Eukaryota; kingdom Metazoa; phylum Arthropoda; class Insecta; order Hymenoptera; family Pteromalidae; genus Philotrypesis; species Philotrypesis tridentata. Next base: position 28,855 of record JACCIB010000880.1, read on the forward strand.
GGGAGAGATTTCACTACTTTTAAAAGGTATATAATATGTAAATTACAAAGAATAGTTAACATCAACTAAATAAGTAATAAATTTAAAATATTAATGTACATTTGCTCAAAGATTATTGTAATAATAATAATAATTATTTTTTAGACACTATCTGTAGAGTAAATAGTTTTTTTAGATCATTATTATTTACCATGAAATCTATCTTTTCCACACCACCCTCCAGGTAAATAGAATAGCGCGTTTTTTCCTTTATTGATACTAAATTTTATGTTAAGTTCCATAATGATTTGTTTTGCAAATATACATCAAAGAAATCTGTACGTCTAAAATTATTGCTAATTAATTAACTGATAACTGCTTTCTCGAAAGCATTTGTACGTTACGTATACTATTGTCATGCAGACCATGAGTGATATAGCATTTTAATATTTATACAAGTTTATATCGTATCCTTTACAATTGTTCAATCTATATTATGGAATAATGAAAATAATATTTAGAATAAAAAGAAGTATATGTAAGTTAATTTCCAATATCCCTATGATTCTTTATGATAGATGTATTATCATTTTTAATGCAACCCACCTAATTCGGTAAACGTTTAGAAAACTGTAATCGAATTCAAACTTTATGAAATCCTGTAAAAAATAGTGTCAGTAAAGTTGTGGTATCTCCTGTATGACTTTCAGATAAATACTTACACGGTTGACATCATAAATTTAGTGTCAATATTGAATAGTGTCATTTAGCAAACAAGTTATAGTTTATTAAATATATTATAAATTTATAGCTTTTAAGGTAAGATGTATTTAAAGCAATCAGCTACTAACGTAGTGTTTATTTATGAACTACAATATATACACTAGAGTGACCTAACCAGGCATGGCAAAAAAATTCCATTCCGTTATGATCTGTTGAATGTATATAGATAATATAAATTGTCAAGCCAGTCACTTAGAGGGATAATCTAAAAATTTTCCAGTTGATACGGCTCAGCAGTTTTGAATTATTGAATTTTGAAATTTCTAATCTCTGATTATCTCAATACTGCTAAACTATACCATCTTCAAAATTCTTATACTATCCCTCTAAGTAGTGGGCTTGAAAACTTGTATGATCTTTTTACCTTTTAGGAAAAGAGACGCTCAACCCACATTCTGGAAACTGCCTGAACTCTGGCATTCTGAAAATTAAAAATAATAGTCCGGGAGTCCTAGGATTTTACCAGGAAGTTCGTGCAAGAGTTTATTTTATCGCTGAAATATGTTGGTAGCCACTTACTGAAAACAGCCCTAAAGTCTCGACTTCGCACCCGATCGGGAACATTGTTATTATTGCAAATTAAGTTACCAAAATGCATTTTTTTTCCGTTTTTCTTGATTAACTTTTTTGTTACTCAATTTACGCAAAAATAGGTAGGGGCAAAAGTTGATCAGCATTGAATTTTCTATAAGACACATACATTCCGAAATGCAAAATTAATGTTTTTCCCGGCTAAATTGTTAAATAAAAAAAAATTTTTTTTCAATTTTCACATTGCCATGGTTTTTGTGAAATAAGATCTTTATTTATTGGATTAGCCCTCAAAGATGACTTTTAGTACAGACAACGTAAAAATTGAAGCCCGATCTCGATATCTTAAAATGGCGTCTTGTTGCAAAATTATTTAGCCGAAAAGTTCAAATTGATGTCCAATTCGATCCAGGAACGATAATTGAATCAAACTATGTTTAATCGACAGCTTACGACGTAATTAACAAACGGTAAAAATAAATTTTCTTAATATTAATATTTAGCAACATTTCTAATAAAAAATTTTTTTTATTTCGGTCAATTTTGGAGTGAGAGAATCGCGGCAAAATGCATCTTGAAGTACATAAAAAACCATGAATTTTCATATAAATTTTGTTAAGATCGGACCAATAGGAGCCGAGATACAAAAATTTTTTCAACCGACGATTACGCCGAAACTACTTGATATTTCAAGTTGAAATTTGGCACAGTGCTTGCTGAAATCATACTCTAAATGATTACATTTTACCCAATAGCTCTACATGCTTTAGTTCGTCTAAAACAACCGACGAAACATATGAATTCAGCGCGCGCGGCCGCGCCGTTGCTCCGGCCGAGTGGCGCGGTGGTGGGGGGAAAGCCGCGCGGCGGCGAACAGAATTCATACACCTTAGTTGCAATTTGATTATCTCGATAACCAAAGCTACTATTGCAATAAATTTTTTTTTTATTTAACGTGTTTTTTTCTCAACTTTAACGTTATACTAATTAAGTTATCATAGGCACAATGCAAATACCGCAAATTACCAATTCGTCTGAAAAAGAATCTTTTTTGGCTGCATACAAAACCTTTGTACGCATGCATTGTACTGCTATAATCATAAAAATATTTAAATTTATCATATAAAGGTTGGGTAGCGTAATATATGCCATTAAAGGTTATGTATGTAGCCAAAAAAGATTCTTTTTCAGAAGAATTGGTAATTTGCGGTATTTGCGTTGTGCCTATGATAACTTAATTAGTATGACGTTAAAGCTGAGAAAAAAACACGTTAAATGAAAAAAAAATTTATTGCAATAGTAGCTTTGGTTACCGAGATAATCAAATTGCAACTAAGATGTATGAATTCTGTTCGCCGCCGCGCGGCTTTCCCCCCACCACCGCGCCGCTCGGCCGGAGCAACGGCGCGGCCGCGCGCGCTGAATTCATATGTTTCGTCGGTTGTTTTAGACGAACTAAAGCATGTAGAGCTATTGGGTAAAATGTAATCATTTAGAGTATGATTTCAGCAAGCACTGTGCCAAATTTCAACTTGAAATATCAAGTAGTTTCGGCGTAATCGTCGGTTGAAAAAATTTTTGTATCTCGGCTCTTATTGGTCCGATCTTAACAAAATTTATATGAAAATTCATGGTTTTTTATGTACTTCAAGATGCATTTTGCCGCGATTCTCTCACTCCAAAATTGACCGAAATAAAAAAAATTTTTTATTAGAAATGTTGCTAAATATTAATATTAAGAAAATTTATTTTTACCGTTTGTTAATTACGTCGTAAGCTGTCGATTAAACATAGTTTGATTCAATTATCGTTCCTGGATCGAATTGGACATCAATTTGAACTTTTCGGCTAAATAATTTTGCAACAAGACGCCATTTTAAGATATCGAGATCGGGCTTCAATTTTTACGTTGTCTGTACTAAAAGTCATCTTTGAGGGCTAATCCGATAAATAAAGATCTTATTTCACAAAAACCATGGCAATGTGAAAATTGAAAAAAAATTTTTTTTTATTTAACAATTTAGCCGGGAAAAACATTAATTTTGCATTTCGGAATGTATGTGTCTTATAGAAAATTCAATGCTGATCAACTTTTGCCCCTACCTGTTTTTGCGTAAATTGAGTAACAAAAAAGTTAATCAAGAAAAACGGAAAAAAAATGCATTTTGGTAACTTAATTTGCAATAATAACAATGTTCCCGATCGGGTGCGAAGTCGAGACTTTAGGGCTATTTTCAGTAAGTGGCTACCAACATATTTCAGCGATAAAATAAACTCTTGCACGAACTTCCTGATAAGTAAGGTTTTGAACTCCCTGACTCCCGGACTATAACTATTTTTGAATTGAGCAAATCAATCAGAGGGATAGCATATGAAATTTAAAGTTAATCGTCTAGACCAATTTTTAGCTCTTCGATTTTGAATGCCTTATATGATGATTATTTTGAAATTGGTCTATATGGTAAACTTCAAATTTCTCATGATATCCCTCTGATTGGTATGTTTAACGAAAACTTAGTTATTTTTAATTTTCAGAGTGACCAAAATGCTTCTGAGTGATTCTACGTATAAACCTTTTAAGCCTTAAAAACAAGTGTTCAACTTGATCGATCATCAATATCGAAGACACAAACATTTGAAAAGATAGCTTAACTCATTATAAAAGAACCTGTGAAAGTCCCAGAATATCACAGGTCTTGGTTTCTCTGTGAGAAATAAATATAACAGCTCATTTATTAAAAAGCACAAGTTTATTAAAAATGACTTGTTAAAAAAATGTAGGTAAAACAGTGAAATATTAGCGTAACCCAGAGAAATTTTGTTGCACGACATTATAAAAATACTATAGAATATCCGTATACATTCAGTTTTAACATTTACAATAATTAAAATAAACTAATCAAGATTTTATACTTTGAAAAGCGCACCCGGGTGCCATATACTCCTTATGTAATAGTTTCAAGGATATTTGACTTATATAAAAGTCAATAAACCATTAATTATAATCAATACATCCATGCTCATTAATCATTTTTATTTAGTTTCATTTAAAAATAAATTTTAAAAAATATTTTTGAAGACAGAGCAAATTAAGCTCTAGCAGAAGGAACTATCTTTCCATCTCTCTCTAATAAATGCATAAATGTACCAAAATTAGACTTTGGAACAATTTAAAAAATTTTTAGGAAATATTGACGGTAATTGAAAAACAAAATAAAACACTTTCTTTAGCTATTCATAAGAATCCCTTTCGACGAACAGCCTGAGAGTCTACCTCCCAGGAGACGATAGGAAAAATTATGAAATATTCATATACACTTAAACAACTTAGAAACTTTCATGCATGAGCGATGCATATTCTTGACACTTCACTAGCTTCTCACAATACAAGACAATTTTTTCCTTATACTGAATATTCTCTATGTTAAAACTTTCTTCGATTCTTGAACCAAGACAATAAAACACACTAGCTATTTGTAAGGATCCCTTTCGATGTATAGCCTGAGAGTCTATCTCCCAGGAGACGATAGGAACATTTAATAATTTTTCATAAGCACTTCCACAATTGTAGAAACTTTCTTGCGTGGAAGATTGAATATAATCCTAACACTTAACCAACTTGTCACATCACAAGAAAATTATATAAACTGGAAATTCTGTATAAATTTTCTTTGATTCTGGGACGATGAAAATACAACACTTTCACTAGCTTCTCATCAGGATCCCTTTCGACGAATAGCCTGAGAGTCTACCTCCCTGGAGACGATAGAAAAAATTACACATCCACTTCAAGAATGTAGAAACTTGCTTGAAAGGTGAACCCAGGAGACGATAGAAAAAGTTACATATTCACTTCAACAACGTAAACTTTCTTGAAAGATGAATTCTTAACACTTTACTAGCTGCCACATCACAGAATAGTTATTTCTTTATATAATCTAATAGTAAAAAAACCTGAAAAATAAAAGGATATATTTTAACAAAGAATCAGTTCATGAATCTTTCATGTATTGTATATTTAAAAAAAAAAGTACAACTAAATACTTATCTAATTTGAGGCTATTAGTCTTGTTTGTGAAAATTTTTCATAATTATATCTGTCAGTTTTTAAATATTTCATCAAACCCAGCTTTATAAATTGCATATTATGTTGAAAATAAAATCACTTTGGTACTTTATTTTGTACAATAATTATTTTTCTTTAACACTGCATATGTGTTATTGTATTGAAAAATCAAAAAATGTGAATACACTATCGTCTGCTCTTCTGTACACTTGATGAACTGTATAGATGCAAGCAATAGTATACGTAGAGCTGACGTCACGAACTATGACGTACTTCCGGGGAGAACATTTTTCGCCACGGGAGAAGAATTTTCGCGTTGAAGAATTCGTGACCCCGAACCTTCATTTCATAATATCTTTTGATAGAAGCCATTTCACAATATACGATCCTGAAGTGATTTTACTAGTTTTATTCCAAGCTTTCATTTGAGTGCTCATAAGTGAGAAACAAAGCTCTTAATGCGAAGAAAACCGAATGTCACATCTCCAACAGGGCCTATGAGACGTATATAGGGTCTGGCTATAGCGTCCGACGGCGGCGTATGTACTGACGTACCTTATACTTGCCATCGAGGCGCTACCGCGCCCCTTGATTTCTCTCTTTTATATTTTTTTTGAGGCCTGCCTGCATACAGATCTCCAGTGTGAGAATATGCAGTGCAGAGCCTGTATTCTAAAATCAATTTTACTCGAGTAGAGCGATAGAGTCATTTTATTCTATGAGTTATAAATTTTATCAATATTTGCGTGCCAAATGATACGAGTACTTACGGAAATTGAGGTAACTTTATTGGGAAAAGATATTTGACAAATGCTATCGCGCAGTGATGATAGATGGCCGATGGTATGCGGAATTTAAGACGATGAAAATATCCCTTGAATGTTAACCTTGGATTTTCTGCGTAGAGGGGTCTTGTTAGTATGCAACGTACCCGGGCCCTATCCGCTATCAAAATTTTGTATTTAAAGCATTTTTCAATTAAATGAAGTCATATGCATGAACTTAATATGCATACGGTCATGTATATAACATTATTTTATCAGTTATTAAGTCAATTATATTTTTTATTCGAGTTGCAAGTTGGCTTGCCGCTTGGCTGTATGTAATGTACGGGACACGACGCCAACTTGCAACGTTCATATCTACTATTTAAACAATGAATTTCTAAAAATAAATGCTCGTACGAGATTCTGCGGTTGATAAACTGTGTAAAACGCAAAAAACCCGGTTGAGATTCGATAATTTTCATTAGAGAAACATTGTTGCAAGATTGAAGAAAAACACAGCGTGCGCGCGTGAGAAACGGCTAAGTTTGCCCCATTAGTCGAGATTATATGTTTCACTTTATGTATAAACTTGTCAAATATGTACGAAATAGACACTTCACATCCCGAATATTATTTTCTGAGGCATTTTTGCCATATAAATTTGTAACGTACATGATCGTTAGTTCATTAGCTTTCGACTCATGTATAGTTTATACGATAAATTATGAATTAACATTGTTAAAACAATAATAGAAGAGTTAAAGTCTCGCGTCTAGCATATTTGTATGCGAGTTATTTTGTTCACGAGAGCTTGTCATAAGCAACAAATCATTGTTTATTATTAATTGAGCATCGATAGACATTCGTATGTTATTAGTTTTGCGAAAATTAATTGTTCAAAGCGATAAAACATATAAATTAAGATTTCACGTGCTTTAGTATATCTATAGCGATGCTTGCGCTGGGGCGACTGGTGGGGGTAACTCACTGCTTCAGCGTCGGAGCAGTTCCGCTCACCTGTATAAAAGGGCGCGTGATTCCGGGAAGAGCTCACTCTTTCTCGAAAGCTGGAGCTAGGAGCATTAAGTCTCCTAGCTAGCAGAAGCATACAGAGAAGCGCTGGCGCTCCGGAAAGCCCTAGATGCGGAGCATTGAGTCTCCTACATGGGAATCCGATTAAAGGCGACATAACGGCGAATATTTTTATGTTATGCTTGATGCGATGATTTTAATTTTTTAATAAAAAAGGAAACAAAGTCTTTTTAGAAAAATTATTAAAATTTTTTAAGTCCCTTTAAACAGCGAGATGCAAAAGTCCTGCATTAAGTCAGACTAAGCGCTTGCAATTCCTTTTATATGCGCTGGATTACCCTTGGACTCAGTACGTGGTCTAAGAGGGAAAAAGCAACTATTAAAATAACAATAATAAATAAAATAACTAGATTTTAGTGAGACGCAAACACATAGCATTGCGTCTATGTTAAGCGCTTACGCAATTTTCAGCCCAGTTCTTCTTTATCAGGCATTGCGTCTTGATAAAGAAGAATTTTCAGTACGAGAGGATCAAGTAGAAGTCTAAAATCAAAGTCTTCTTTTGCCTGAAGGCGCATTGTGTCGTCTTAGGAAATAAAGAAGCATCGTGCAGTGTGTCACGATTATTTATTTCATGTTGCTGGATATATATAAGGCATTACGTCCTTATGTATAGAAGTAACTGTTTATAATCATCTAACTTCAAATCATGCGCGACATTCTTTATTTATTCGCCCGGTATCCCGGACAATATAAAATCAAACTGTAAGTTATATTAAAATTTCTCGCCTCTTTTTAATCTCCGTTGCGCGGAGGCGAGGGGCGTTTCAAGTAGGATTTTTATTGTCCCACTTACCGAACCTATTTTTTCAAGTGTGATTCATTATATGCACAAATTAAAGAATTTAAATTTAGTTTAATTTTAAATTATAAAAATTAGTAAAATTTAATACTTAAAATTTTTATTCTAGGTGATTGCAGAAGCTGTTAAACATATGAATTGGCAATCGTTTACTTTTGTTTATCAAACTAACCAGGCTTTGTCACGAATTCAAGAAGCATTAAAAAATGAAGGGCGTCAAAATTATCCTATAACAATTAGAGAATTACAACCTTTGTACAAAATTCATCGTTTATCTTCAGAAAAAGAACGTGATAATGTATATGAAAGTCTTGTAAAAGAAATAAAATCATCGCAACAATATAGTTTACTACTTGATGTAGAAAATGAAAACTTGTCGCAGTTGCTCGATATAATGAAGAAAATGGACCTCATGAGCGACTATTTCATGTGTCTTATTACAGATTTGGTAAGTCATATAGATTCGTAATTTTTTAAACCTTATTTCTCATTTTCTAACCACGCCCTCACTTTATAGATATAATACGTATTTAATAATAAATTTAAATGGATAAGATGATAAACTCGTTCCATTATAAGTTTATTTTTATATATTTATAAGGGATAATGTTTTATATACTTTGTGAAGGGGATCCGGTCAAGGGCTGCTTGCCTAGACACCACCCGAAGATAATGAAATCTTATACTCGGGGGTCTTTTCAGAAGTGCAGCCAATCAGAAAGCAGACAGACCGTAAAACAGGGCTAGAGCGAGAAGGAAAATGTGACGCGGTGACGACAGCAGTGCGCAGCTGTGCAGCAGCAGCACGAGGCGAGAGCTAGAGAGGGTGAGAACGGCGCGCAGCAGTGGACGGTAACTCGAGTCATCGTGAGAGAGACGAAGAGAATTACAGCATAGCGTCCAGTCAGCGTGAGCGAGAGAGAGAGGGAGACAGAAGACTGAATCATTCTAGCCACGAGGCGAACGCGCGCGAGCGAGCGCCCCTTTGCTAGCGAGCTAGTGACCGACGAATGAGAGAGAGCAAGACGGAGATAGTATGTACGAGAGTGTGTGCTTCTAGACAGACAGGAGAGAGTGGAGGCACCGTGTCGCAGACTGCATGCTATTGGGAAGAAGTTCGATCCACAGTATGCGTGTGAGCGACATAAAATAGTGTAAGCGTGCCGTACTATGATCGACTGTAAAACTACGAATTTAAAGAGTGTAGAGCTAGACATGAGTGATTATCAATTTTGTATTTCGCGCGCCTATAAGAGAAATGTGCGAGAAGGCGCGAGAGCGTCCGTGTGCTATAGTGTATGGTTGCGTGCGATATTATGATATGCGAAAGCGAGCGATCTAACGAAAAACATATGAGTGCGAGTGAGACAGCGAGAGATGCCGCGAACAGTTTAGACGCCGAATGGCGACGAGCAATTCAGTATCCAGCGAGCATTGACAGAGTATCCGTTGGGCTTTCTTGAAGAGCAGAGCAAATAGAGAAAAGCAGAGCAAATGTCCCCCGTGTGTATAAGCGCTCCTACAGGGTTCGAGGCAACATCAGAACGCGAGGATAAGCCATCAAACCTCCAATTACTTTTTGAATAAACTTTTGTGCTAAACTTTATATTGTGCGTAAAATTATTTCACGTGTTCACTTCCTTATATCTAGCCCGCGACCCAGAGTTTATGAAGATCATTAGCCGAAGCGACTTAGCCATTCTTCGCCACGCGGTCGGTTTTGGCGGCCATCTTAGTAGATGCCAAGCGGGACAGCGAACACGGCGGGGATTCTTACAAAGCCAGAACGAATAAATTATATTTCTGCATAAAGGAGCGAGTACGGGGAAAATTTCGGAAAATATTTTTTTCTCGTACGCTTACTCAGCCACCGGTCAGGATGCGTCCTATACGTGGCATTCCGTACACAAGAAAAAATTTTTTTCCCTTAAGCACACACAGTCAAAGACGATATACACGTAAAGCCAAATAACCTCATCGTTATTTAATCAACCAAGTAACTTCAATACGACTAGTGACGGAGAATTGAAAAATTTTTAGAGACGTGCCGCTGAACACTACACTACCGTTTCCGAAGAAAATTGTACTTTTTCTCAACGATATTTTCCTGCTAGCGACGCCTCCTCAGGAAAAATGAAAATTTATTTTGGCCGAATATAAGTGAAATTTTGCTTACCACACATAATTTATAATATATAAATTATTTATATGTCTTAAATTATATTTCCCTATATATTACAGCTCAGAGATAACTCACTTACTAACACACTTGCCTGTTCATACCCTTGGCATTATAATGGGGTTAACAGTTTGTACGTCGCAATTTCACCTACTTAAGGACAGACGTAGAAAATTTTTGAGGGAGATTTTTACAGACAAACACTAGATTTCGTTAAGTTACAGGCAGTCAGGAAATTTTTAGTGGAAATTTTTAGTTAGAGACAATTAACCCAAACAAAATTTTTTGGAGTCAGTAATTTCAAAATCTGGTTCCGTCAGTATTGTATAAAATTACCAGAAGTCTACAAAATGTCCAACACCGACCATCAAAAAGTAATGACGGAGCTAAAAAAACAGAGATGTTAGAGCCTTAATACGGGAGATAATCAAACTAGATAGATGGGAATTACAGTATCAATTAGAAGAGTTAGATGGAGGTATAAATGGTAATAAAAGCACACTTCAAGATAGATTGCTACGAGCAAAACTTCTAAAGGAGACAACTTTTGCTGCACCTTAGCACGAATGGGATGGGCAACCAGGAATCCCGAAATTAATGGGAACAAATAGAGCAAACTGAGAAGCAGATAAGACAAATGTTGCGCAACTGACAACAAAACTGCAACGAGTAATTACAACGGCAGGATATATACAGCCTGGTATATCGACAAGTATACAGTACTCAGAGCACGCAAACACCTACTGACAGATGCGGCGAATAAATCTTTATCAACCAGCAACTGGTATATGAGGCAACACACTTCGACACTTCTACAATCGTCACTGGTAAAGAAGTACATCCCAGTAGACAGCTTATTTGCCAGAAACCTGCCAGAGATAGAAGAACTTACAGATTGCAGTGAAACTAAAAAGAAAACCAAGAACACAAAACAAAGATTACAGGTCAGTCCAAACTCAAGTGACGAATCAGAAGAAGATGATTGCCTTGAAGCACAACGAAGAAAACTAGAAGAGAATATCCGACACGATTTCCTACCAAAACCAACACCGAAGGTCAGCAAAACAAAAACAGAGAGACGAAGTATGGCACACAAAATACCTAGGTCGCCGTGTACAAGTAGCAACTACTCAGAAGTATCGTCCGACACTTCGTCAGACAGTAGCTCTTCAGAAGATAACACATCACACAGGAGCAGACATAGACGAAACAGGAGAGAAAAAAGTAGAAGCCGCGACCGTATCACTGCTAAATACCACGTCAGTCATTTGCAGCTAATCAGAACTTTAAAAATAAAAAGACAGTCTAGAGATACCAGAGACAGCCTTGCTGAAGCTAGTATCGTATGCATTGACAAGAAGAGTACAAATGTGGTATCGGACAGAAAAAATGGACATAAACTCATGGAATGATTTCTTGTCAGGTTTCCAAGAGCAATTTTATACGTCAGCCAACAATAATGATGTAATGGACGAACTGCTACGACGAACACAAGACAACGGCGAAAGGATATCGACATACATAATGAACTTCAGACACAAAACAGATCAGTCTACTCATCGACAGATTAGGGCCAGGAAAGCTCTAAAGCACAAGAAAATAAAACGTTCCACGACGTAAACAAATACTGCACGGAACTTGAAGATGAATTAGAACATGATACCAGATCCACCTGCACTGCTCTGCCACCACCTGCAGAGAAGTACAAGTTCCCAGCAGCAGCATGGTCAACTGCACCGAAACCAAAGATAGCAGTGACGGAGAAGATAGCAGAAACGAATGAAAATAAAACGAAAAAGACTAAAACCACAGATGCGACACTCGATCAGCAGAACACAATACAGGAAGCTTGCACAGTTAGTCAGCCAGCACAAACCTCGCAACAGCAACCGGTACAAACACAGCAGAAACCTCAGCAACCCTCCACACCAGCACTGAGCCAACAGCTTAACCAAACGCAGTAACCAGTCCAGTATTATGGACCATGCCACGTTTGTGAGATGGTAGAACACAAGGCAGCACAATGTCCGGAAACGCAATGTCACAATTGCAAACAATACGGACAGAGAAAAAACGCCTGCCCATACTCGATAAAATGATCAGAAAAATACCAGTAATGCGGACAAGTTGGAGCAAAATTTAAAAATTGTAAAAACTGTGCTAAAGCCAAAAATCTTCTACTAACATTGCAATGGAAAGTTAAACCGGAAAAATCGTGCCAAGTATGTGGACAGAAAGGCACTATGCTACGCAAATGCTCAAACTGTGTCCAGGTCAGAAAGCTTTTGGGAAATGACTGAACGGCGACGGCCAAGGTCTAGCCGACCTCCGTGTTCACTCTGTGGGCCCTCAAATAGAAAACAAAATTGACACCCGTACCCCTGCTGTTAGCAAGAGCATGTCAATTTTGCGAGGGGGAGGAAGTGGCAGCAGGCCACTAGAGACAATGCGAAATCATTAAGCAGCGACCAAAGCTGACAGTAACAGCCAGTCCAGCTATTTGAAGACAGACGCACAGCAAAAAGTGAAGGCCGCGAAAAAAGGATGGCCGGAAGAGACAGTAGTGATAAAAAAAAATTCGAAGCCTAAAAGAAACGCTGACGCAACTCGTGGGCAAACACTGCAGGTTAAGACGGAAATGCGATTGTGAAAGGAGGAGACACCATTGCAAAATAACGGCCAGAATCTTTCAGACGGATGGAGAAACAAGTTGTTGATCTAGGGGTAAGCAAAGGAAATCACTCTAGAACCAGTATTGCTAAAAACACGGAAAATAAGCCAGACGGGACGCCAGCTACGCCAATGAAGAGTAGTGACGAAGATATGAGGTTAGACGAAGAGATTCGGCTGTGGAAGCAAGGCTTTAGAGTAGAGAAAGACATGATTCAAGGTCGTGGACTGGAAGACATCTTGGAATTTTCGAAAAATAGACAAACGAAGGTAACAGAAATGTCAGAATTCAGGAAAGAATCATGTAAAGCCAAATAGTGACAAGTAATTGCGCTGGAAAGAGAACGAGTTGGAAGAAACCGAGGAATCGAAAAAGAGGAAACATTCGATGAAAACAGTAGCTCAAGCGAAGAAGAGACGCTACTGGTGGAGGCAAATGAATTATTAGAAGTAGAAATAGAAGAAGATCAAAGAATAAAGACGAAGGTGAAGGATTTGCTCGATGAAGAGACAGATTACCTGAAACTAAGACAAATCGAGGTGACCGTGAACACTCTGATCAACGAAGCGATGTCAGATCCTAGCATCCTTGCACAATTAGAGGAAATCGGAGTCAACAGAGAATCCAAAGAAACGGAGGTGCACGCAGCTACGACTACCATAGATAATAAAGACCGCGTTAAAGTCAGTCCAAGTGTCCAGGAGCCACGATAACCATCGTCGGTCCAGAAATCGCTCGGAGATATAAAAATCGACTTAAAGCAAGTGAAGCCCCGGATACGTACAGTGACGGGATGAATGTTGCCCGTATTAGGATTCCTACCTATTCGATTAGAATTAGACGGAATAGACAAAACGATTACGACGAGAGCTGTAGTCGAAGTTACCCATAAACTGATTTTGGGTAAAGACTTCTGCAACACATTCAAGATAGACACGAGTCACAAAGGCTTATGGCAAGCCAATCAGGAAGTGTGCAGAGAATTCGACCAGCCAGAAGTTAAATTTCCGGCAATCGTCACAGCAGAGATCACAGGAATCTCTGAGCTCAGCAATCAGGAGAGACGGGAAATCGAAGAACTGCTGGCCGAGGACTTATCAGACAATCCCGGAAAAGGATTTGGGTACACGGGTTTAACTGAACACCATATTGTAATGACAGATCGAACTCCTATACGCTGTAAAGCTAGAAGATGTTCACAGAAGAAGATCAAGGGGTACCATAGCGGCACGATGGCAAGTATAAGGTTCGTAAGTGCGTACGCCGCTGTCGGGTGCTAGTCACACCCTATTAAACATCTCATAGCCATTGTTCGAAAATCAACCTACGGTTTTCTTCACTTCAATAGCTTTTTTTGTCACATGGGACTACGGAAACGAAAGATTACGACAAAACAAACAAAATCACGTCAGGGTCAAATTTTCTGAAATGGCTTCTATCAATAGATATTGTAAAATGAAATTTCAGGATTCTCGATTCTCCTCAAGAGAGAAAAATGAAAACTGAACAATTCATTCGGTTACGTCAGCTCTACATATTTCCGTAATAATATATAGACATCATGCACAAATATATATATATATATATCTTACTATATTATATAGTTGTTTTGGGCTGAGGTGGAATTTGCCCCCCCCCTCCCGCCCCCTCATACCCCCCCTCAAAATGACCAAGAAACGTTTCAAAAGTTTGGTTATTTTTACGGTTTCCCCCCCCCCCCCCCCATCGCCCCCTCTCCCCTCCAGCCCCCTCACCACAGCTCCGGGAACCGTACGATAGACTTTATCGAATCCATAAAAAAAAATATCCAAAAATTGCGGAATCGTCTGCAAAGTTTGCAAAAGCAAGTTAAAAAATTGCGGGAATGATATTTTTTTCGCAAAAAATAAAAAACATTCCGAGTCCCGATAAGACCATCGTTTATTGCTACTACGCTCAATTCCATGATCAGAACGATGAAACCAAGTCTAATCGTTTGCAAATTAATTGCGGGTTATGATCATGTGGGTATTATTAAGTAATTCGTTGTATTCATTTAATTATCAGTCGAATGTTTTTCAAATGCAATTTATACAGGGGAATTCCGCTATTCGCGTTCCATGTTCCAGCTGTCCGATCAGTTTGCATAAGAGTTATAGGTAGACCGCGGCAAGCTTGCGGGTTCGCCGCCATGCTTCGTTATTTACCCATGTGAGTAACGCATTTCTAACCTACAAGAATACTACTTATTTGCATTTTTAATGTTAACCTTCACTTCAGAGAAAATACAGTTTTCAGTGTTGTATCAAGACCATTTACACAGAATCCACAATTTCTTAATGCATCTCTTATTGACAAATTGTTTGACAATGAATGTTTTCAAGTTGAAAGAGGACTTGTGAAAATGAAAAGACAGAAAAAACCTGAAAATGCCACAAACGTAGATACAATGTTAAATGTAAATAAGAACGGGAGTTCACCAAATGAATCATTAAATTATAAATTATTACCACCAACTGAACAAATACCACGGACTCCAAGAAAAGTTGTTCAATCAGGATCAATAGTCATTCCTAATAAAGAGTTAATTGAAAATGATAATGTTTTGCAGATATTAGCTGCAATATACAGTGGCTTTCTAGATCACAATTTAATCCCATGACAGAATTGTATTATATAATTCAATCGATCACTGTTCAATATACTCACAATCAACAAATAACGTCTATCGTGCAAAAATTTTGATGGCTTTGCAGAAATGGAAGATAAGGAGAAACAAAGTGACGAGGAAAATACATGCGAATGTGACAAATCTTACAATGAACTTGGATGCTTGAATTTAGTGGACGATGCAAAACAAAATTTGAACTTTAGTTTTAATTCATCAAAAGGCCATCATAAAATGTTTAGATAGAGTGACTTTGAAATTACTGTGCGAAAATAATCAAATTGCTACTTTTCAACCTGAGCTGTGCAAGTACCCGAATACAATTTATTGTGTATAAGTGGCTGAGTCAAACAAAATTAACTCATTTCTTAACATTGGGTAAGCTAATTTAAATTTCTTGTTAATTTGTGAATATTTTATAGTTATTTAATATTGTTGATTGTTTTAGAACTTTGGATTTGAATGTGTGCTTTCAAATAGACACTGATAGGTTGACCCAGGTTCGATTAAAGATTCACTGATAGAAAAATCAAAGTTCAGAAGAATAAATATGAAGAGAAGGCATTCGGAGAGTGAAGATATTGCAAGTGACGATGAAAATAATGCGTCAATGATGCAGATGACTTCAGACACCATGTTCTACAATGACAGTACTGCTGAAAGCAATTATATTGATAAAATGACAAAGCAGAGGCAGAAGTACTGTGAAGAACTTTTGGCAAAAGCAATTTATGCTTTAACGCACCAGTCAGTATTGTAGATAATGATCATTGGCGCACATTACTGAGTACCTTAAGTCCAGCTTTCCAACTACCTACGCAGCATCAATTATCAACCACCTTGCTTGAAGTGACGTATGAAAGTGTCAAGATAAGCGTTGACCAAAAAGTGAGAGATGCTATTTCAATAGGCTTGCAATGCAGTTATCGGTCAAATGCTCGAAGTGAAGGGATCATACACTTTGTATTAAATACTCCAAATCCTGTACTTTACAAGTCCATTTCTTTATCCACAAATGTAGAGGATGAAAATTTATACATGGAAAAAATAAGTGAAGTCATTGATGAAGTTGGTGCTGAAAGAGTTTTAGGTGTTTGTTTGGATAGTATTTCCACTTGTGAAAATCTGTGGGAAGTATTGCAGCATAAATATTAAGAACAGAATATTACTTTTTATAATTGTTCATCTTAAACTTTAAATAGGTTACTGAAGGATATATCCGATTTACCTGCTATAAGTGTCTTATTGAAAAATACTTCGACAGTGGTAAAAGAAATAAAACAATCTCCTATTTTATCAGTTTTATTTAACGAAGCACAAAAAGCAAATGCTGAAAAAAATCAAGCAGCAGTTTCCCTTAAACTACCAGGCACAAAGAGATGGAACTCTTTAATATCTTTAGATAGTTTAATTGAAAACAAAAAAAATATCCAAATGTTAGCCTTTTCAAACAAAGCAGATAAGTATATAAATAAATCAACAAAAGAAATAATTGCAGATGAAGAGTTTTGGACAAAAGTAAGCAATTATGTTAAGCTTGTTAGGCCAATAACAAAGTGGATATCACATTTGGATGATGAATAAGCTAAAATAAGTGAAGTTCCCGAAGTCTTTGCAGATCTAGAACAGCATTTTATAACAGAATTTCAAGAATCATCACTTGTAATCATATCATTAGAAGAATCTAACCAGATTCTTAAAAAATTTAAAACTTTAGCTTCTGCGGTACTTCAACCGATTCATTATACAGCAAATATTTTAAATCTAATATTCAAAGGTGAACATTTAAGCTCATCTAAATTTGTACAGGGAACAGAAATAATAAGCAAATTATCTGCAAAATTTGGACTGCCAGAAGATGATATATTAGTTGATTTAGCTAATTATAATTCTGGCAAAGGAGTATGGAGTGTAAATTTTGTAAAAAAGTCAATGGCATTGATGTCTCCATCAACTTGATGGAAAGGATTTTTCAAAAACTCATTTCTGACTAAAATAGCAGCAGCTATTTTCGATTTGCCGAGTACATCACTAGCAACAACTGATAAGCCTACTAAAAGAAATTCTCTAAAAGATGATCCTACTGGAAAAATTATGTACATAAATCAAAATCTCAGACTGTTACATCCTAAAAGGAACGATAAAAACAATAAAGGCCAAGATGATGAAGATGAAACTCAGGATACGTTAGATGACGATTTGATAATGGACGATATCGAAGTATATAATGAAGAAATTGAAAAAGTTCTTGTTGAAGATCATGTAGAAGCCATGGAAGAAATTGAAGAAATCATTGGAGATTCTGAAGAAATTCGTGAAGAAAATGGCGAAGAACAATCGCGAAATATTTCCTACACTTGACGCTTTCCAATGTTTTTGAAAGCAACGTGATATGTGTTATGATATTTTAAGAATCTGGAAAGAGAATCATTTGATTTCAGGCTGGACTTTTCAAATAGCCTTGAGTGGAAAAATTAAGTCAATGTTTAACATGTATACAGACATTACGAATTATACACATTTTTCACGACTTTTTAAATCACAAATGCTTATCTCATGCATTCAATGTGGACATCAGGTACTCTACTGCTTATTTTTGTAATTATTTTAATATTTAATATTTCTTAGTGATTTTAACAAATAATTTCGTGTTTTCTATCAGGAGGATTCATTAGATGATGAAACTGCTACTTTCCTAAAAGACTTAAAAGACAAGAATCCACAAATATAAACACAACTTCAAAGGAAATTAGTTACTCCTGTTTCGCAAAAAGGTCCAGTGCCACTGCCTTCATTTCCTGGAATACAAGAATTTTACAAAGACTTTATATTATATGCATCTAATGCCATGTTCCATACTTACCTGGAAAATACTTTTATTAGTGAAATTATAGATTTGAATAACTCACAGTTTGTTGGCAGTAATATTTAAGAGACCGGTAAATATTATATTAAATGTTATTATTCAATATATACTATACTCATGATGATAACATTAATTTTAGAAACGGAGGTTGATGAACACGCAAAGCAAAACTTTTTTGTATGCTTGACTAGCTTAAGATTACTTTCAAAATTTTTGGATTTCGTAACTTTTTTACCATATAGATCAGAAACGTCTATGTTAGAAGATTTTATAGTTTCTCAAGTTGCTTTACGTAGCAAGGTATGAAATATTTGTATGTTTTATTTATAAATACTTATTGAAAATATATTTTATTAATTGTAAGATATTTCTTTTTAGGTTTTGCCCCACATAGATTAACAAAACTGTCAAATTTAATGGAATACTATTTAAATCACACTTCATGTCCTTATGAATTATGAAATTTTTTTCCAACTCAACGTAAAAATAAAAACTGATTTAATACTGCAATCTAATACAATAAGGCTTTCTAAGTTTTCGAAATTATTTAAACAGAATGTCCCATAATCGCTATCACTATAACTGAGAGATTCGAATTTATTTTGAGATACATCCAAGATCTTTGTTGTTTTAAATAATGATGAATCTCTGGGTTTAGTTAAATTTGTGTTTACTACGTTTTTAGACGATGGGACACTTTAATAGTATACATGTATGTACTAATGTTCCATTTTACAGTGCTGTGCAGTATATAATCAAACGTTAAATAATTGAGTAACAATGCTTATCACCTACACTTTTGTTGCTGCAACTTTGCTGATAGTTACATATATTCTTTCACCGAGTTTCATCGCAGTCATAACTTACAAAATTAAAATACTTTTATGCACCAGAATTATTTGTTCCATAACTGAAAAATTGTCACTTGCAGATCACACGTTCATTCTTCCAAGTACCCTTGTGTATCTTCGACAACTACTTCAAAAATTACATTTTACATTAAATGTTGCATTACATTAAAATTACTTATTTACCCAACATAACTACAAATATCTATGTTCAGAAACACTTGGTTTTGTATACAAGCATGCTTTCATAGGGAAAAAACGTTACAAAAGCCATACATACATTGTCAATGTATTTTGAAAATTTCTTTTATTTCTACAGGAATCAGCATTTACAGAGCAACATGTTCAAAAGTGAAGGAAGTTCAAGGAGTATATCATAATATTGGGTGCATCTTATTTATTTATACAACAAAACTACTTATTAACATGAAATAAGATTGTTATGTGCTTCATTCTTGTACAAAAATTTTGAGATCAAATGTTAATATCAATTTCTATGTAAAATAGTAATGCTGTGTTGATCTTAAAATTACTCTTTACTTTAGGTGCTCCGTTACTATGTTCTTTGTCGTTATATTCAAACCAAGACCCTTCAAGGTTTCTACATAAAGCTATGTAATGCCTTGGATCTGTGTCTCTGATAGGCTCCTGAAAACCAACAATTCCTACCAATATCATTGTCTGTTTGTCGATTGTAATCGTTGAAATCAGTTTATTCAACTCTATGAAACTTGCATTGTATTCTGAATTTTCTATATCGATGCAAAGAACTGTTTTGATTTCTAAATTTTTTAGAATCGTTTGAGCTTTACAATTTTCGCATTTGATGCCTTGAAAAGTATTATATATACTATTCGATAAATTTTCATTTATTACTTGTTCGGCTTTTAAATGTATACGGTTATAATGTTGATATGTGACATAATTACATATATTACATGACAGTTGTATATAAATTGTTGAATTCATTAATCCTTCGTAAAACTCTCGAATAGATTTACTCCAAGTATAACAAGGGCTCCTCGAATCACAAATGCTTGCTATAACTGAAACTCTAATATCATACAATGCTCTTACATTAAGAGTTGTTACATATTTATAGAGAACTCGTAAAAATTCAAATTTTTTTGCTTTGTTTACTATATCTTTAGAACAAGTATTATCAATATAATTTTGAAAGGCTTGTATTATGTAGTAAGCTGTTGTGAAAATTTCTACGATACAATCAAAATAACTGGAGGTTTTTATAACTTGTCTCACACCATTTATTTTTTTTGGAACAAACTTATTATAATTTTGAATCACTTTTCTTTTTTTAGGTTTCTTCAATGGTTTTTGATTTATTAGTTCTATTTCTACACAAGGTTGTAGATATTTGCCTCTTTTACGTTTATTTTTTGAAGGATTGTTGACTTTCGATTTATCATCTTTTTTATGTAATTGGAGTGAATCGATATCTAATGTCATGAGCTTCGATAATGAACCTTCCTTTTTATTGAACATACTGGGTGAAGATGTTGATACTTTAGCATTGTGTTTAAAGGTGGTATATGAAATATCCTCAACTGTGTCTAAATTTTTAGATTCTTCATTTTCGTGTGACTTTTTAGATTGTGAGCACTCTTCCATAAACGCGTTACAAGTAGAAGTTATTAAGGAAAGTAAATCTTCGTCAGAAAATTCAATTTCATTATTGCTGCATTCATCTCCTGAACTTACTTCATTCTGCTGAACAATATCTGAATCTTCATCGCAGTCTTCACTTGATGTACTTTCATAATCTAAATTTTCGTTTTTATTTAAACCCCCCCAATTTTCTTCGTGATACATATGACTTATTTCAGGATTATATAGCTCAATTTTTTTTATCCTTTTAGTTCCTGTTGAAGAGATAGCTTTTTCCCAGATATTATTCATATATTCTATGCTTTCTAATAAGTATACATCTACTGTAATATTATCTATAGTGGATAGTTTTTTCATTAAATGCAATTTAAAACTTTCTTGATAGGAATCTACTAATGCTAAGTTATTTTTTGCAATAGAAGAATCATAGCTATTGAGCATAACTTTGGTCCAAAGAGTAAACTCCATGGATAATTGTAGCAATAACTTGCAAAACTCTGGGTTGTAATAAGCATTTTTGTCGGCACTGGTATCGCAATTGATTGTATACTCTTTTATCTGTGCAAAAGTACTAGTTAAAAAAATATATATTTTTGGGCATTTTGAATAATTTATATACTTTGTTTTGACATTATCAAATTCCAACATAAATTTGAATGCATGTTCTATTTTTTCTATGTTTGGTATACTGTATGTGATATCGATTTCAAGGCTCTTAATTTCAGTCATGATATTTTTAAAACATTCTCTCGTATATTTACTTTGAAATTGACTATAAGTAATTAAAAATATCATTTGTAAAAACTTTTGAAAATGCTTTAAGTTGCTTTGCATACTTAACATTACGACGCAATACAAATAAAAAAGTTTAACAGAATCCAATCTTTTCTTTTGAATACAATCCCATTTTTGGATTTTTAATAATAGAAGCCTCACATCAGTGTTGATTCCACATCTTGGTGGAGTAGCATTATCTTCTGTCAAATGTTGAAAACATAAATTCAAATATTCTTCATAATTCACATTTATATTAAATGATGAATTTATAGCTGTGTAATGGATCCAAGAATGATGCACTGTTACTTGATGCGGTATAGGTAAACCATTCATTAATAATTTACTAAAAAAACTGTTAAGCAATGGAACTGATATTGTTTCTGATGACATTTGATATACAGGTATTAATTGATTACAAGCTATTGTGCCAAAAGTGTATAAATATATATTTGTATTTGCTGAGATAAAACTTTTACAGAATGATCCATTTGAGGTAAACATAAAATTTGAATTTTCAGTTAGATCTGAAATAAAACTTATAGCTGATAATGGTCCATGAGAAACAAGAAATGGATGAAATGTTAACTCTTGCACAATAGGTTTGTAAAGCACATTATTGGTAATCATAATTAAAGACTTTTGAATTTCTTGAGCATCACATGTTACTTTTTTCGGATGTGATTTCACTGAAGTAGATTCTGTCAATTTACTTTCATTTAATTCCAATTTTATCCTATCACAGTTTCGCAAAACGTAGCTTTGTAGATTTTTAGCATGTATATGAGTCTCTGGAGTAAGCTGATTTTCATTTAAATTATTACATATGATTTCCCAAATGGGATCACTCAATTTTTTAATCTTCCCATTATCATCATAAATGTTATGCTTTTTAATCTCTTGCATTCGGTCTTCATGACTAATTAATAGCTTTTTGCCCCTTTTACCCATTTCGTAATTTATGAAGTCTGTGATATTATAGAGGTTAGATACTACTTTATCGAAACATTCTTAAAAATATATCAAAATATACAATTAATGCTCTTTACACATTACGTACATAACAAGCCAAATATATATATAAAATTTGGTGCTTCCATAGATATATAAGTACGATGTTCTGTTTTCATGCAACGGTAACATCAGCGCTAAAACAAATCGCTATCGGTAAAACTGGTGGCGCCACTTTGTCCGTGACATTCGTCTATTCCACGAAAAGGAAAGGCAAATTTTTACTTCATGCGGCGTCCGTTAATACTTACTCATAGAGTGAATGTAGGTTAGTTCATTAGTCTTAGTTTTTTACACTTTTTTGCTTACTCTAGCAAATTTCGCAACGATTGCTTTGTGAATCTGTCTCATCATTTACTAACTTTGGCGTGTAAATAGAAAAAACAGTTGCCCTACATTTCATAAGAATTCTCTGTGATCTATGTAGATCAAGCTTTGCTCCTTCGACAAGTCGATCATAGTACTTTTTGAGTCACATTAAGTATCAGAGAAGTATTATTTTTGAAATCTTACGCACATCAAGTATAGTATTAAATTATAAATAATATAATAGACAGACATACATTTGAATTGTTAAAATACAAATAATTTTTAAATCTAGGTTCATACTCCATTGGATAAATGCCATATTACCACTGACTACTGAACGAGCTTTAAGACAATGCGTTACACAGCTAGAACTTTTAATTTTGCGCAAAACTGATAATGATAGAAGATATTCCTGCAGATGTGGCTTTAGAATTGCTTACGCTTTTTAATATGGTTGTTAAAAAAATACTACATATTTTCCGGTAAATCAAATACTTTCTTTTACTTCTTTTTTTTTATTTATTATGCCTTGTCATGTTAATTGATAATATATTTTGAAAATTTCTTTTATTCCGACAGGAATCAGCACTTATGGAGTAATACATGCATCTTTTAACTGGTTGCTAATTTAAGAAAATCAGTGAGTAAAAATAGTAAACAATGCCTCCACAAGCTGAAATATCAGCAGAAAGGTTACAGTCCGAACTTATGAAATGGCCAGCTATTTTTGCCAAAAATAAATTGGTTGGCAGTAACCATCCGGTGTGGTCTGAAATTAAGAAGTCTTTAAAGTTGCAGATGTCTGCTTCGTCTATACATTTACATGTCTATAACAACCGACATGGATGTAAAAACATTTTAGAAGGTCATTTTAAAATTGACGTAGAAAAGGACATTACAAGAAGACTGAAAAAAAGGCCCATAGATCCTGATTATGTAGATAATAAAATTGCCGATGTCAATTCCTGTGAAAGCCTAACGTTTAAAATTAAAATTCCTGCGAATCAGTTAATCGAATCGTTAGCTGTAAAAAAGAAGACCACGACTTGGATTAGTAATTTACATACGGCTCTCGTTCAATCACAAGGCTTGCCTTGTGCTTACGACTACCGTAATGGTTACATTACAAACGAGCGGTTCAAATTCAGCGGTGTGTGCTCTGAGTGCAAAACCCCGATAAGAGGGGAAAGCGCAATTATTTGTAATTTGCAAGACGAATTAGAAATAATTGTCCACACTTTTGCTACTCAAGGTATTAAACACGCTAAGAAGAAAAAAATTTCCGGTGCTTCTAGGACAATAGTAAAAAAACTATTGTTACAGAAGTTACCAAGTGACTTTAGGCTCGAGTTGATTGGTGCTGCAAAAACAAACTATGAAACTGCAGACATCAATTCAACTGCTGTATACGCCAAAATTAGGCAAGAGGCACTAAACGAGGATATTGGGTACAATATTCTAAAATCAGTGCCGATGTTCAATAAAACATTTATTGAACATTGCAACATACGTAAGCTGTCACTTCATCCATTTAA
Organism: Philotrypesis tridentata; assembly: GCA_018906965.1. Classification (NCBI taxonomy): domain Eukaryota; kingdom Metazoa; phylum Arthropoda; class Insecta; order Hymenoptera; family Pteromalidae; genus Philotrypesis; species Philotrypesis tridentata. Next base: position 53,341 of record JACCIB010000880.1, read on the forward strand.
TTTATTTTATTGGTCTAATGACCAAATAAAATTATGGAATGAAGTGCAGTTTCTTAGATTACCGTTGTCGATCGATGCGACAGGTAGTCTGGTGAAAAGGTATTCTTATGAAAGTGGCCAAAAGAGTAAGCCAATTTTTTACTACGTTATGGTCATTGGCTTATCTCGTAAGATTATACCTCTTCTGCAAGGATTATTATCAACCCATAATGTTGCGATTATTCAGGAATTACTCCATACGTGGATAGAAAGTGGAGCGGAAATTCCTAAAGAAATTTCAACTGATGGAAGCCTTGCACTGCAAATAGCGATTAATTTAGTCTTCAACAAGATGACATTTAAGCACTACAACTTGGTGTGCTACAAAATGTTACGTAATCATCAAGAAGAATCATTATCATTGCCAAGTTGTTATTACCGTCATGATGTAGCTCATTTGTTGCACGCAGTTAAGCGCTGGAAATGCTTCACAACTGTGGAATCAGATGTAGTTACCTTTTATCTGAGATGCATAGGCTATTTAACACAAGTTAAAACGCTATGTCAATTTGAAGACATAGTTGTGTCGATTATAATAATTGCACAAACTTTAGTGGTTGACTCGGAATGTTGCAGAAGAAAAACTATCTTAAATGACATCTTTAAAACATTCGAGTACGATTTCGATAAATTTGCAAGGGACTGTCAAGAATTGAGCACCAGTACAGTAGCAATTAAGAATCCCTGTAATGTAGATGATGAGTTAGTATCATATATTCATGAATTATTTGAAAAAGCTTTAAAATTATGTTGTGTGATCGACGAAATGACAGCTCAGGCAAACTATTATTATTGTGCTGATTTCATAAAACTTTTTAAATCCTTGTGTTGCACTTTCCCTTCGTGGACCAATATTATGAAAGATTTATATGGGTCTCCATATGACGTAGGAACTTCAGCAAGATCTGAAGCCTACTTTAAAAAGAAAAAAGAATCCATACCTAATCCTGTTATAGTGCAAAAATTTGCACTCAAGGATAAAAAAAAAATTGATTGTCTCACAAATTTTGGGTTTCAACATGTTGAAGAAGGACACGAAAAAGATATAGATGAAGATGTAAACTTTCACAACATTGATTTAAATGTACTAAAAATCAGTGACGACTTTCAAAAGGTATACCCAAGTATATTCCAAGATTCTGAAAGAAATGTACCAATCAGTTGCAATAAAATCGCTACAGAAAGTGATGGTGTTTTAAATACAAAACGAGTAATCAGTTCTTCAATTAAAGAAGCTTCTACCTTAAATAGCAACAACAATCAGATCCCTGTAGATGTAGAAACTTCTGTTTTAGATGGTCATAGCAGTAATGATGAGAATTACACCGAAGTAATCTACGCAGATAGCTCTTTAGATGAATCTTCTGACGTTTTAGATACAAAACGAGTAATCAGTTCTTCAATTAAAGAAGCTTCTACCTTAAATAGCAGCAACAATCAGATCCCTGTAGATGTAGAAACTACTGTTTTAGATGGTCATAGCAGTAATGATGAGAGTTACACCGAAGTAATCTACGCAGATAGCTCTTTAGATGAATCTTCTGACGTTTACATACATTTAAATTTTGGCAAATGGCGAAATTTAATTCAGAATGGAGGGATATTGTCTCCTAGAAAGTTTTTTAACCAAATTATTAAGTTAGTTAATACGTGTCCTCTGGACAGTCTCATGGAGTTGTTTATTGCTGCATTTTCATTTAGAGGTTCATTTGAACAATTTATTTTTGAATTAGGTGCTTCTGGAAAGTCATGTCATGAGATTTTTAAAATTCTAGAAAAATATGCTCGTTCTAAATCTAGAAAAGTATATTACGAAAGCCGGCTGGAATATTGTAAGATACACTATTCTCAAACACTCACAAATAAAGGCAATTATTTTGAGATTGATTGCAGAGACAATGTAGTCAGTTTATTTGAAGCCATTATGCCAGAAAACTATTGTGTTGAGAAAATAATCAAATGCGTTTGTAATTACACAGACAGGCGAAAATATAATGTTCAAACTGTAAACATGAATTATCTAATGAATGATAATTTGATTCTTAAGTTAAAAGATTATTTACTACAGTATTTTTCAAATCAACGTAAAAAATGCTACAAATACAATGAAGAGCAGGCATCATTAACGTACAAAATCAGTTTTTATTTTTACGTTGAGCTGGAAACAAATTTCATATATCATAAGGACATGAAGAGTGATTTGAATAGTATCCCATTAAATTTGCACTTATGCAAAGAAGATTATGAATTAGTTGGAGTCATTGCATTTGATTTGATGTGTACTTCTGGTGGTTTAATGCACTATTACACCTTTATAAAATTAGCAGATGGAAGCTGGGAAAAAAGAGACAATATGAAAAATGTAATAACAGTCTATAATAGAAACAGCACTGAGAAAATCAAACCAGCCTTATTATTTTATAAGCGTAAAAATGTATATAAAAAGTAAGTTTATTATCTTAATTTAAATAAATAGTTTTGTTACATAATTTAACTTTTTTATTTGTATTTCAGGAACATACTAACGTTCTTCTGAAACTATTGTCACTGCCTGTGATTGTTTAGAGAATGATTACAACATCGCATAGTACTTAGTAGGACTACGAATGATTCAATATTTCGATATGAAACGCATCTATGCGTGTAGCAGAAGCATCATTTGCAACGCACTTACTTTAATTATATTGTGGTATTATAGGAAGGATTTATTGCACTATAGACGTACACAATATTTTGTATTAATTTAGTTTGGATGTGGCTCGTGTATAGGATAGAACGGCACCTCTTCGTTTCGACCATGTATTGTCTCTCGGACGTTAGAAGATTATCTTGTCTACAAGACTTAGCCTTATTGGCTGTACTTGATGTACTAGTTTTGTACTAGTTTTATACGTTAAACTCAAACACCGAGTTTCTTGCCTACTCAATGGACAGCGTGCTCGTTTATTCATATTTGACTGGGAGAATAACATGGATGGAGCGGAAGATAATACTGCTCATATTATAATAGCCGCCACTCACATATTCTTGAAGAACATTTCGACAGCCATCATAACGCGACGAAAAGGATTCCGCATTCGAGATGAATCTTTCATATATAATATTGGCAAGATGGTACCCAGTTCATGGAAGAAGAACACATCGTCCATTGTTAAAGAGGAAATATTTACAAATCCAACGATTGTTATGGATCCTGCTGGACAGATGCCTAATCCAAAAATGTCTATTGAAGATGCCGAGCAAGCTACAGCCTTTGTTCTGGCTTGTTCAACGTAGACTTTAGTGTCTATTCATTCGTGTATTAACATTGCTGATTTGCAACAAACTTTGCATACAGTATATGCAACTAATAAAGAAAGACTGTTTACTTATAACACACATTCAACGATAGAAGATTTAGAAGCTCAGAAACTATTAACATAATGATGAAATATTCTTGTAAACATAAGCAACTGTATTTTTTTAAATAAACTGTTATTTTTTAAAAATACGCTGTAATTTTATTTATCAGTTAATATCAGACAAAACCTGCTTTTAAGTTTAGAATTTGTTTTATTATTGGGAAAATAAAGGAATCGAGGATAAAAATATAGATAAATGAAAGTATATTAAACATATTTCTATTTTTTATACATGATTCAAAAAATTGTAGTTACATTGCATTACTAGGTATTTACAGAAAGTTCAGCAATGCTGATCTTATTTTATTTCTTTTAATGTTATAAAATCGTATCAATAAAACTTATTTGAAGTGTAATTTCAGCTTTAAACTAACACACCTAATAACTACCAATTAATTACGCAGAATGAAATAAAATCGGATATTTTGTTACAAAAATAGAGTAATTTGAAAAAATAAATGATAAAACAGTTACACTGATTTTTTAAATGCACATAGTAATGACTATGTAAGCCAGATACATAATAATTCTCAAATACTAAATTATATCTATAGAAAAGGTGAAAAAATATATTTTTTTGAAAATAGAGTTGCACATTACTCTAGTTTTAAATATAGAAATTTGATTTTGTAGTAAATTAAGTAAATATTATTTAGATAAGTAATAGTTATTACACATTGACTCACTTTAATTTATAACTAGTAGTTAAAGTTAAAAGTATAACATTAGTTTCGTAAATGACTTTCTCACTGGCAGAATTATGCATGGCTAGAGCGAGCTTCATCAGTTTCAGTTCTTTTGTTACTTTTACTCTTCTTAGACGGATATTCTTCCCATTTTTTGTGATTTAGAACCTGAAAATCTTCTAAGGGAGCAATTGCTTCTAAATACTTTGACAACTTCAGTAATTCTCTATCCTTATCTCTATTTAAATGAGCCTGTCTAAATGATCTTATGCGTAAGCCTGACTGTGGAATCATGATGAAATTTCTTCGAATGTCATCGAACATAATGGTGTTCTTGGCAGAGAATTGCTTATACTTTCCCCAAATGATTCCCAAAGGTTTCACATCCACAACACCATACTTTGGTGTGTGAACTGATATCATGGCTAGAGAATCTAAGTGAAAAGCTATCTTATAGTCTGTATTGTTAGTTACTCCTAAGAGTTTCATTTTTTCATTGATCCATTTCATGCTGGTGGCAAACCAAATCACAATATCATAATTCTTATAGGCACTTGTTAAGAATTCGTGGAAATAGGGTCTCATCAGCTGCAGTGTAATCGATATCGAAGACAAGCAATTTCTTGCCCTCCCTAAATGGATTCAATTCCTGAATTTTGTAAGTCTCAATTCTTGTTTGAATCTTAGCTAAGTAAATTTCAGCCTTTTCAATCTCTACTTCTTCTTCTTCAATGTCTAAGTCATTGATTACATTGAAAGCACACGTACAGGATCTGGAGTGTTTAATACAAAGTGTATGATCCCTTCACTTCGAGCATTTGACCGATAACTGCATTGCAAGCCTATTGAAATAGCATCTCTCACTTTTTGGTCAACGCTTATCTTGACACTTTCATACGTCACTTCAAGCAAGGTGGTTGATAATTGATGCTGCGTAGGCAGTTGGAAAGCTGGACTTAAGGTACTCAGTAATGTGCGCCAATGATCATTATCTACAATACTGACTGGTGCGTTAAAGCATAAATTGCTTTTGCCAAAAGTTCTTCACAGTACTTCTGCCTCTGCTTTGTCATTTTATCAATATAATTGCTTTCAGCAGTACTGTCATTGTAGAACATGGTGTCTGAAGTCATCTGCATCATTGACGCATTATTTTCATCGTCACTTGCAATATCTTCACTCTCCGAATGCCTTCTCTTCATATTTATTCTTCTGAACTTTGATTTTTCTATCAGTGAATCTTTAATCGAACCTGGGTCAACCTATCAGTGTCTATTTGAAAGCACACATTCAAATCCAAAGTTCTAAAACATTCAACAATATTAAATAACTATAAAATATTCACAAATTAACAAGCAATTTAAATTAGCTTACCCAATGTTAAGAAATGAGTTAATTTTGTTTGACTCAGCCACTTTTACACAATAAATTGTATTCGGGTACTTGCACAGCTCAGGTTGAAAAGTAGCAATTTGATTATTTTCGCACAGTAATTTCAAAGTCACTCTATCTAAACATTTTATGATGGCCTTTTGATGAATTAAAACTAAAGTTCAAATTTTGTTTTGCATCGTCCACTAAATTCAAGCATCCAAGTTCATTGTAAGATTTGTCACATTCGCATGTATTTTCCTCGTCACTTTGTTTCTCCTTATCTTCCATTTCTGCAAAGCCATCAAAATTTTTGCACGATAGACGTTATTTGTTGATTGTGAGTATATTGAACAGTGATCGATTGAATTATATAATACAATTCTGTCATGGGATTAAATTGTGATCTAGAAAGCCACTGTATATTGCAGCTAATATCTGCAAAACATTATCATTTTCAATTAACTCTTTATTAGGAATGACTATTGATCCTGATTGAACAACTTTTCTTGGAGTCCGTGGTATTTGTTCAGTTGGTGGTAATAATTTATAATTTAATGATTCATTTGGTGAACTCCCGTTCTTATTTATATTTAACATTGTATCTACGTTTGTGGCATTTTCAGGTTTTTTCTGTCTTTTCATTTTCACAAGTCCTCTTTCAACTTGAAAACATTCATTGTCAAACAATTTGTCAATAAGAGATGCATTAAGAAATTGTGGATTCTGTGTAAATGGTCTTGATACAACACTGAAAACTGTATTTTCTCTGAAGTGAAGGTTAACATTAAAAATGCAAATAAGTAGTATTCTTGTAGGTTAGAAATGCGTTACTCACATGGGTAAATAACGAAGCATGGCGGCGAACCCGCAAGCTTGCCGCGGTCTACCTATAACTCTTATGCAAACTGATCGGACAGCTGGAACATGGAACGCGGATAGCGGAATTCCCCTGTATAAATTGCATTTGAAAAACATTCGACTGATAATTAAATAAATACAACGAATTACTTAATAATACCCACATGATCATAACCCGCAATTAATTTGCAAACGATTAGACTTGGTTTCATCGTTCTGATCATGGAATTGAGCGTAGTAGCAATAAACGATGGTCTTATCGGGACTCGGAATGTTTTTTATTTTTTGCGAAAAAAATATCATTCCCGCAATTTTTTAACTTGCTTTTGCAAACTTTGCAGACGATTCCGCAATTTTTGGATATTTTTTTTTATGGATTCGATAAAGTCGATCGTACAGTTCCCGGAGCTCCTCACCACCCCTCACGACCCCCCCCCCCCCTCATTCCTTAGAATGTTAACATTTATAATAATTTAATAGAACGTATAGATTATTATTGGAGAAGAAAGACATTATTGGAGATAGGGACAGGCGGAATCAGAATGTTATTGATGTTGGAGATAGGTAGATATTTTGAAAAAGGTGCTAGGTATGCATGGAAGTCATGTGTGAAATTGTTGCTGTAAATTATATTGATTTGACATAAATTCTCATTTTAATTTTAAGAAAAGAAAGTTATGATATCAATAAATAAATTGGCAAGTTTTTTGTTATAAAAAGTAATTGTTTTCAAATAAATAAATAACCGATTAAATTGAGGAAGGATTATAAATATATGTGTTCATATAAACACTCAATCCAATTGGAGCATGTGAAAAGGTGGATAGCCTGTGAAAAGGTACAGTCGGGTACAATTAAAACTTTGAATAATTGCGACTGCTGCCACGTTCTGTACATGTAATAGAATGGTATGATGTTCTTACATGACATTATCACATGATAAATGTGCCCATAATATGTAGTAATATCATGTTTGTCTAAAATTATTATGTAATTTAACAAGATTGTTTCGCATCATGAAAACTTTTTCATTTATTTATGGAAGCTACGAGCGGATGTACAATCTACTCTACTTAGTAATTCAGTAAATGTATTGCTATCCTTATTTCATTAAAAATCTATGTCCAGGACGATTATATACAATGAGATTTAAATTCTGTTGATTTACATACATTTAAAAAAAACAGGAACAAATTCTATCATGTAGAACGCAATTTTTTGATGGAAAAACCCGTCCTATCATAGATAACGATGTATACCATCTTTAAATTATGCAAGGTTAACCAAACTAACTTGTTAATGAAACACCGTTAAAAAATCTCTGAATCGATTTTTCATTCTATATGTATTTATTACTGTCCTTGACCAATTTTTGAAGAATTCAAACTTAATCTTGCAATCATTCTAAGCTCAATTTTTCAATTAAAATTAAAATGAGAATTTATGTCAAATTGAAGGTATAGATAATCGAAGGAGAAGTGACACTAAAGAAATGGTAATCTGTCCAACAGACCCTTAACGCGAAGATGGTTACATGTTCATATTTTCATACATGAGAGTTTCGGATTTTTTAGCTTAATGTATAAGCATCATGATTTGAGTGATTGTGATTAACTCATTGAATAGATAAAAGAAGACATTCATCTTAACATAATTATTTGTTTTCCAACTTGGTCTATAAGTATCAAGGGGCGCGGTAGCGCCACGATGGCATGTATAAGGTTCGTTCAGTACGCACGCCGCCGTCGGGCGCTAGCCAGACCCTATTATACATCTCATAGGCATTGTTCGAAACTTGACTTACGGTTTTTTTCACTTTGACAGCATTATTTGTCACATAGAACTACTCAAACGAAAGCTTGAGACGAAAGTAATAAAATCACATCAGGGTCATATTTTGTGAAATGGCTTCTATTAAATGTTATTCTGAATTGAAAGTTCCGGCTCATGAATTCTCGTCAAAAAAATTGTTCTCCCTGATAAATTGTTTTCCGCCATACGTCATCATGTGTGACGTCAGCGCTATAGATATATACTTGTGTACAGATATGTGGTGCAGACGACGATTACAATAACACAGTGCTAAGGTATAGATAGATAAGCAAGCAATTTTATCAAGGGGCGCGTTTGATAATAATTATAAATCAGTGTTAAATGTAATATAAATTTAACCTAAATATATATTTTAAAACAGTGTTAAATTCTTTTGTACACAATCGAAAAGCAATCATAAACTAATAGTTCATAATTAGATAAGTATTTAGTTTTATTTTGATTTATATAAATATACAATACAAATAAAGGATTTGTGAACTGATTCTTTGTTAAAATGTTCTCTTTTATTTTTCAGGTTTTATTAGATTGGAAGGCATACAACTATCAGGATACAAGGAAAAAATTTTCTCGTAATGTGACAAGCTAGTGAAGTGTAAAGTATTTAATGATTTTTCATGCAAGAAAGTTTCTATTTTTCCATGTGACAAACTAGTGAAAGTGCTGTATTTTCATTGTTTAAGTATCGAAGAAAGTTTCTACAGAATTTACAGTCAATGTTTTCCTATTTCTATTGGGAGGTTACGCAACTGTAGGGTTATATACTAAAGGAATTCCTGTGACAAGATGGTGAAGTGAAAAGTATTTTATTAAACGATAATCCATTATTAAGTTTAGAATAATAACTGGTACAGAGTAAGCGTGTTCTTATTTTGATTCAAAGATTATGCTACCTACGCCACAAGATTTGATCATTATTAATAGGAAATACATAAGAGATTATAGAAAAGAATTTTCTTGTGATGTGACAAGTTAGCGTAGTGTTAAGAATGTGTCTACGAAAGTTTCTGTTGTTGACATAGCTATTCAATATTATTAAATTTTTTCTGTTGTTTCGTGAGAGGTTAAACTCTCAGGCTGTATACGTATATTGAAAGGAATCCGTGTGACAAGCTAGTGAAAGTGTTGTATTTTCATCGCTGAAGTATCGGAGAAAGTTTCCAGAAAATTTGCAGTCCATCTGGTCATTACAAATTATCAAGTTCTTTGGACTTCTAGAAGAATAGCTGTCATAAGCGCAAGTATCTTGTAAGTATAAATAATATACACAAGTTTTTAGATTTTATACTGTATATTTTTTAAAAATTATACATTAATTGTGTGGATTCACTCCTTGTGGAGGATTCTCTCCTTCTGGAGCATCTTCTCCGTGAAACACTTCTTGTGTTCTTTGCTTGGCCAGGTCCGAGCGTGTCTCTTCTACATTGGACCTGGCCATAAAATTTATGAATTCAGCTAAATTCTTCAGGTTTTGCTGGTAGGGATTCAGCCTCCTTCAATTGTATGTTGCAAAAGTTGCAAAAGTGTTTAGCAAAGTCGATTTTCTATGCAATCAGAAGCAATCATCAACTAATAGTTTATTTAATTAGATAAGTATTTAGTTTTATTTTTTATAGATATTCAATATAAATAAAGAATTTGTGAACTGATTCCTTGTTTAAATATTCTCTGTTATTTTTCAGATTATGAGGTTATGAAGCTGTCAGTTTATATATAAATGAAGTAATTGTGACAAGAGAATTTTTATTGAAGAAGGTCTGATATTGAGATCTACAGCATTGTGAAAAAAGTATATTTTCTTCAGTTTATACCTGTCTAGCAGAAGTGTAAGTTTTTTATTATTATATTCAATCTTCCACGCAAGAAAGTTTCTACAATTGTGGAAGTGCTTATGAACAATTATTAAATTTTCCTATCGTCTCCTGGGAGATAGACTCTCAGGCTATATGTCGAAAGGGATCCTTACAAATAGCTAGTGTGTTTTATTTTCTTGGTTCAAGAATCGAAGAAAGTTTCAACATAGAGAATATTCAGTATAAGGAAAAAATTGTCTTGTATTGTGAGAAGCTAGTGAAGTGTCAAGAATATGCATCGCTCATGCATGAAAGTTTCTAAGTTGTTTAAGTGTATATGAATAATTCATAACTTTTCCTATCGTCTCCTGGGAGGTAGACTCTCAGGCTGTATGTCGAAAAGGATCCTGATGAGAAGCTAGTAAAAGTGTTGTATTTTCATCGTTCAAGAATCAAAGAAAATTTATACAGAATTTCCTGTTTATATAATTTTCTTGTAATGTGACAAGTTGGTTGAGTGTTACGATTATATTCAATCTTCCACGCAAGAAAGTTTCTACAATTGTGGAAGTGTTTACGTTAACTTTTTCTATAGTCTCCTGGGAGATAGACTCTGAGGCTGTACCTCGAAAAGAATTCTTATGAATAGATAGTAAAAGTGTTTTATTTTCTTAGTTCAGAGAATATTCAGTTTATATAAGGAAAAAATTATTTTCTATTGTGAGAAGCTAGTGAAGTGTCAAGAATATGCATCGCTCATGCATGAAAGTTTCTAAGTTGTTTAAGTGTATATGAATAGTTCATAACTTTTCCTATCGTCTCCTGGGAGGTAGACTCTCAGGCTGTTCGTCGAAAGGGATTCTTATGAATAGCTAGTGAAAGTGTTTTATTTTGTTGGATTTTAGAGATTATTCAGTTTATATAATAGAGAATATTCTTGCTTGATGCAACAGTAATGTTCTATACAATAATCAGCATGTGTATATTATATACTTACTCCATCGATTTCATGGCTTTAGGGTCTAAATTGTCAGGTGCATAACTATAAAAATCAAAACTATAAGTTCTTAGATAAACTCAATTGTATTGTTTTAGCATGTTAAAATAAGCTTTTATAGCTATAACAGATTTTAAATCAGGCGAAGACCGAAATGTTCAAAATGTAGCTTACTTATTTCAATTATATTCTTCGCTCTCATTTCTATATGTAGTCATTATTATAGTAGTGATTAAAATCTATGGATATTTTACATACATTCTTTAGTACCTTAATACAGTAGTTATTATATATAAGCTATGGTCTTTGTAAACATGTATTTTTTGCAGATATTTATTCCATTTTTAATGGGACCAAATGGAAGTTGATATTATATATATATTTTATACTTTCTTTGATATTATGGTTTAGCAGTAAATTCAGTATATATAAATTTTATGGCTGTGATGAATAAATATTTAACGATGAAAGTAAATTAGGTTGTCAGCTATAATACAGAGTGTAAATAATAATAGATGAACTGTAGTGCGAAAAGCCCCGACTAAGAGGCGCTTCGCTGTTTCTTGGGAAAGGCGGGAATCGGGTAATTGAAGAAAAACACTGCGATTGAGCGGAAAAAACACAGAAGTTTATTCGCTCAGAGAGAGAGAGGGGAAAGCCTTTCGGCATAAAACCCCTCTCGATGTGTACACGCTGCGGAGAGAGAATGAGAGTGTGGACGTGTGTGTGTGTGACCTCGAACGAGATCGAGTACGAGAATCCAGGTTCTACGTCTAGAACCTGGACAGACGAAGTGAGTGCGCGGCCGTTCTTCGCACCGGCACTCCTGACGTGGACGACGCGCGCGTACGCGAGGACGCGGAGATCGCGATCGCGAGAGGCACGAGAAGCGCGCGAGAGAAAGAGAGCAAGAGACAAAGGGAGAGATCGTGTGAGATCGCGGGTGTGCACAGGAGAGAGAATGAGAGAGAGAGAGAGAGAGAGAGAGAGAGAGAGAGAGAGTTACACTGCACTGCACTGGACGACGACGATGACGACGACGACGATAACGACGACGATGACGAACGTGAGGACGAGTACTTGGTGAATGGCGTGGCGCTATTCAAAGTTACCGGCTTCAACTTGCGAGTGGTTAGCTTGCGAGTTGGAGACGGACTGGACGAGCGCGTGCGCTGTCGGCATCGCCACGAGGTCGGCGCCGCCGCTGCGCATGCGCGTGTACTGATTCTCCGCTTGCGCGCGTCGATCTCGCGAGATGAAGCCTCATGCCCTTGTGGCAAGCCGTTTCCGACGGAACAATAGAAAACATTGAACATAATTCAACACAGTGTACCAAGATAAAAGACGTTGAAAGATTCACAGTTTGCACTTCCAACGCCTTTTTCACATAACCCAAACTCAATATAAATAGTTTAACGTACCACAGAGTAGTTTAGCATAGGAGTCTGTCAAATAACAAAACAAGCAAATAGTTAACTTAATAGACAGGCACCCCAAAAGCATTATTAATATCCCATATTGGACCCACAAATAAAACTTTCAAACTATAATTTAAAAAAATTAAAGCAACGCACTTGCACGAAGCACTGAGTTCATAAGTATTCCTCTATTCATGCACAAACAAAACTTGGTCGGCAAAAGTCATTATCAATTCCATAGGCAATAAAACAAATAATTAAGCCAACACACAAACTAAATACAATGTGCACAATTATTGAGACCCACTATTTACACATCAAAACTTAGTCGAACCCAGGAAGAGCAATCTGAAAGAGGCGGCCTTTGCTCCAAAAGACGAACTCAATCAGATAGGTCTGACATAAACATACACCAATAAGTCCATTCAAATCCAGGGAAACAGAGCCAAACAACACAAAACACTTTAACATATATATTATGTGAATTATATTATCATGTGAATTATTATTAAATTATTATGTGTAGGAAAAAAGTGAAAATAACTATACCATTTTTTGCTTGTTCTCGACAAATCACACTTGAGATCCACAAATTCACACAATAATTATTGAAAAACACCATAGTGATTTACACTTATTCACACATATACATAATTTAAAAACTACAAAAAGTCAAAAGCACTGGTCAAGTCATGTAAATTAATTAAATATGTTTATTAAAACACTCTACAACACTGTTGTACTTCTCACTACAAAAACTTTAGCGAAAACTTGTGCACTAGCTTCGGCATGCCATTCCAGGGGAGACGTCAAAATCTTCTTAAGACGTAACACACAAATTTCGAAGCAGCATTGACCCAGTGACCTGAAAACAAAAAGACAAAATTCTTTTAACAAAGCACCGGTGCTTTAAATCAACAAAAAGTCTCAATAATTTAAATAAAAAAAAATAACTTATCTGACTCCAAACAGCAATGATCGACCAAGGGAAAGCACAAGTTTCCCATCACCACAGTGTACAAGTCCCAAAAGAAATCACTCCTCGGAGTAGCTGACCATCCATAGTTGCTCCTGAGTACGAGTTTCGATCCCGTAGCAACAATTTTAAAATACTTTAGCAGCGACAAAGTTAATCACGCGAGAGGTTAAACACTGACGGTATAGCAGACGTAACGTCGATAACCCCAGGACTACAGAGCGACTTACCGACGCCACAGACTGAGCACGCGCGCACACTTTTAGAACTAGGGCGCTAGTGACAAATACTAGTACCACTGCCGCGGCCATCTTCAGTGAGCATATACACATTAATTTTTAAATTTATAACTTATTCAGTTGATGTTAACTATTCTTTGTAATTTAGGTATTACATACTTTTAAAAGTAGTGAAATCTCCCCCCCCCCCCCAAAAAAAACCTTTTCAAGGTAAAAGGCTGGCAAGTATAAGGTCGTTTCTTCATGTAAAACTTGAAGATTAATTTTGCAACTCTTGATATCTCAATGTCACAAAAATTCTAAGTGTTTTCTCTATCTATACAGTTATTTCATTATATTAATCAAAGTTAATTTTTAAACTCTCGATATCCCTTATGTGGTGAAAATTCAGAGTGCTTATTCTAAAAGTCTATTTTCATTATGTAAATTAAAGTCAAACTTTCAATAATAATGTAAATAATATTCTAGCAGGTTTATTGTGTACGTTTATTACTTTTCCCTTAGTAAAGGTTGATAAGAAATGTGATTATAATGCAATGATTAAAAAGGTATTTCTAATTAGTTCAACAAATAATTATGTTAATATATGTGTCTTCTTTTACCTCGTAAATGAGTGAATCACAGACACTGAAAGAACATGATGCTTATACATGAAGCTGAATAACTTGAAATTTTCATCTATCTATATCAATATGAATGCGTAAACATCTTTGCTTGAAGGATCTGTTGGACAGACTACCATTTCTTTAGTGTTTCTTCTCTATACCTTCGATTTTACATAAATTTCAATTTTAATATAGCAAAAGAAAGTTATGATATCAATAAAGAAATTGGCAAGTTTTTGTTATAAGAAGCAATTGAGTTAATATAAATAAATAATTGTTTAAATCGGAGAAGGATTATAAATATATATGTATTCATCATTATAAACACTCGACCAAATTGTGACATGTGAAAAGGTGGATAGCCTGTGAAAAGATACTGTCGGTAGAATTGTCGGAATAACTGCGATTGCCGCCACGTCCTGAGCATTCCAGCTGACGTTTAATGACTGATCACTCTTACGCCGTATTTAGTGTGGGAGGTTAGGTCACCGTACTTCCGGTAAATAGAGCGTTCCGTGACCGGTCACAAACATGCGCAAAGCATAGCACTAATTCGATATTATTCAAAGTTCAATAGTATCCGAGTGTACATATAGGAATGATGTTCTTACATGACATTATCACATGAAAAATGTGCCCATAATATATTACAGGATTGTTTCGCATTATGAAAACTTTTTCGATTATTTATGGAAGCAACGAGCGGATGTACAATCTACTCTACTTAGTAATTCAGTAAATTTCTATCCTTATTTCATGAAAAATCTATGTCCAAGACGATCATTTGCAATTAAATATAAGATTTAATTCATACAAAAAATCGATCCCACATTTAAAAAAAACAGTAACAAATTCTAGCATGTAGAACGCAATTTTTGTTATGGAAAAACTTGCCGTCCCGTCCTATCATAGATAATCGATGAACTACTAAATGTCAGTGTAATCAACAATCTCATAAAATTTTTAATATACTTATAATATATGTTTATATATAATATTTATGTATAATATAATATTATGTTAAACTGTGAGAACGATAGCCTCAAATAAAAATTGTAGTTCTATTTTTTTATTAAGTATGGATATAAAACTAAATTATAAACATAAATGTTAATTTAATATTTTTTAGCTTGATTGATTTCCGAACTTTAATCATAGAAATTTATTTTATAACATTTTTGTAATACGTAATAATAATTATTTTTATTGAACATCTTGTAACCATTCGATAATAATAACATACTTTTGTGAAACATACATACAAATACAAATAACCAAAAATTGTGTTTGCAATGATTACAAGATGAAGTTTGAATTCTTCAAAAATTGGTTAAGAATAGTAGTAAATACATATAGAATGAAAAATCCGATACGAGATTTTCTAACCGTGTTTTGTTAACAACAAATTACTTTGGATAACCATGCACAATTTTAAGATAGTACCCATCGGTATCTATGATAGGACGGGACGGCAAGTTTTTCCATAACAAAAATTGCGTTCTACATGCTAGAATTTGTTACTGTTTTTTTTAAATGTGGGATCGATTTTTTGTATGAATTAAACCTTATATTTAATTGCAAATGATCGTCTTGGACATAGATTTTTCATGAAATAAGGATAGAAATTTACTGAATTACTAAGTAGAGTAGATTGTACATCCGCTCGTTGCTTCCATAAATAATCGAAAAAGTTTTCATAATGCGAAACAATCCTGTAATATATTATGGGCACATTTTTCATGTGATAATGTCATGTAAGAACATCATTCCTATATGTACACTCGGATACTATTGAACTTTGAATAATATCGAATTAGTGCTATGCTTTGCGCATGTTTGTGACCGGTCACGGAACGCTCTATTTACCGGAAGTACGGTGACCTAACCTCCCACACTAAATACGGCGTAAGACTGATCAGTCATTAAACGTCAGCTGGAATGCTCAGGACGTGGCGGCAATCGCAGTTATTCCGACAATTCTACCGACAGTATCTTTTCACAGGCTATCCACCTTTTCACATGTCACAATTTGGTCGAGTGTTTATAATGATGAATACATATATATTTATAATCCTTCTCCGATTTAAACAATTATTTATTTATATTAACTCAATTGCTTCTTATAACAAAAACTTGCCAATTTCTTTATTGATATCATAACTTTCTTTTGCTATATTAAAATTGAAATTTATGTAAAATCGAAGGTATAGAGAAGAAACACTAAAGAAATGGTAGTCTGTCCAACAGATCCTTCAAGCAAAGATGTTTACGCATTCATATTGATATAGATAGATGAAAATTTCAAGTTATTCAGCTTCATGTATAAGCATCATGTTCTTTCAGTGTCTGTGATTCACTCATTTACGAGGTAAAAGAAGACACATATATTAACATAATTATTTGTTGAACTAATTAGAAATACCTTTTTAATCATTGCATTATAATCACATTTCTTATCAACCTTTACTAAGGGAAAAGTAATAAACGTACACAATAAACCTGCTAGAATATTATTTACATTATTATTGAAAGTTTGACTTTAATTTACATAATGAAAATAGACTTTTAGAATAAGCACTCTGAATTTTCACCACATAAGGGATATCGAGAGTTTAAAAATTAACTTTGATTAATATAATAAAATAACTGTATAGATAGAGAAAACACTTAGAATTTTTGTGACATTGAGATATCAAGAGTTGCAAAATTAATCTTCAAGTTTTACATGAAGAAACGACCTTATACTTGCCAGCCTTTTACCTTGAAAAGGTTTTTTTGGGGGGGGGAGGAGATTTCACTACTTTTAAAAAGTATGTAATACCTAAATTACAAAGAACAGTTAACATCAACTGAATAAGTTATAAATTTAAAAATTAATGTGTATATGCTCACTGAAGATGGCCGCGGCAGTGGTACTAGTATTTGTCACTAGCGCCCTAGTTTTAAAAGTTTGTGCGCGTGCTCAGTCTGTGGCGTCGGTTAGTCGCTCTGTAGTCCTGGGGTTATCGACGTTACGTCTGCTATACCGTCAGTGTTTAACCTCTCGCGTGATTAAATTTGTCGCTGCTAAAGTATTTTAAAATTGTTGCTACGGGATCGAAACTCGTACTCAGGAGCAACTATGGATGGTCAGCTACTCCGAGGAGTGATTTCTTTTGGGACTTGTACACTGTGGTGATGGGAAACTTGTGCTTTCCCTTGGTCGATCATTGCTGTTTGGAATCAGATAAGTTATTTTTTTTTTTTTTAAATTATTGAGACTTTTTGTTGATTTAAAGCACCGGTGCTTTGTTAAAAGAATTTTGTCTTTTTGTTTTCAGGTCACTTGGTCAATGCTGCTTCGAAATTTGTGTATTACGTCTTAAGAAGATTTTGACGTCTCCCCTGGAATGGCATGCCAAAGCTAGTGCACAAGTCTTCTCTAAAGTTTTTTGTAGTGAGAAGTACAACAGTGTTGTAGAGTGTTTTAATAAACATATTTAATTAATTTACATGACTTGACTAGTGCTTTTGACTTTTTGTAGTTTTTAAATTATGTATATGTGTGAATAAGTGTAAATCACTATGGTGTTTTTCAATAATTATTGTGTGAATTTGTGGATCTCAAGTGTGATTTGTCGAGAACAAGCATAAAATGGTATAGTTATTTTCACTTTTTTTCCTACACATAATAATTTAATAATAATTCACATGATAATATAATTCACATAATATAATGTTAAAGTGTTTTGTGTTGTTTGGCTCTGTTTCCCTGGATTTGAATGGACTTATTGGTGTATGTTTATGTCAGACCTATCTGATTGAGTTCGTCTTTTGGAGCAAAGGCCGCCTCTTTCAGATTGCTCTTCCTGGGTTCGACTAAGTTTTGATGTGTAAATAGTGGGTTTCAATAATTGTGCACATTGTATTTAGTTTGTGTGTTGGCTTAATTATTTGTTTTATTGCCTATGGAATTGATAATGACTTTTGCCGACCAAGTTTTGTTTGTGCATGAATAGAGGAATACTTATGAACTCAGTGCTTCGTGCAAGTGCGTTGCTTTAATTTTTTTAAATTATAGTTTGAAAGTTTTATTTGTGGGTCCAATATGGGATATTAATAATGCTTTTGGGGTGCCTGTCTATTAAGTTAACTATTTGCTTGTTTTATTATTTGACAGACTCCTATGCTAAACTATTCTGTGGTACGTTAAACTATTTATATTGAGTTTGGGTTATGTGAAAAAGGCGTTGGAAGTGCAAACTGTGAATCTTTCAACGTCTTTTATCTTGGTACACTGTGTTGAATTATGTTCAATGTTTTCTATTGTTCCGTCGGAAACGGCTTGCCACAAGGGCATGAGGCTTCATCTCGCGAGATCGACGCGCGCAAGCGGAGAATCAGTACACGCGCATGCGCAGCGGCGGCGCCGACCTCGTGGCGATGCCGACAGCGCACGCGCTCGTCCAGTCCGTCTCCAACTCGCAAGCTAACCACTCGCAAGTTGAAGCCGGTAACTTTGAATAGCGCCACGCCATTCACCAAGTACTCGTCCTCACGTTCGTCATCGTCGTCGTTATCGTCGTCGTCGTCATCGTCGTCGTCCAGTGCAGTGCAGTGTAACTCTCTCTCTCTCTCTCTCTCTCTCTCTCATTCTCTCTCCTGTGCACACCCGCGATCTCACACGATCTCTCCCTTTGTCTCTTGCTCTCTTTCTCTCGCGCGCTTCTCGTGCCTCTCGCGATCGCGATCTCCGCGTCCTCGCGTACGCGCGCGTCGTCCACGTCAGGAGTGCCGGTGCGAAGAACGGCCGCGCACTCACTTCGTCTGTCCAGGTTCTAGACGTAGAACCTGGATTCTCGTAATCGATCTCGTTCGAGGTCACACACACACACGTCCACACTCTCGTTCTCTCTCCGCAGCGTGTACACATCGAGAGGGGTCTTATGCCGAAAGGCTTTCCCCTCTCTCTCTCTGAGCGAATAAACTTCTGTGTTTTTTCCGCTCAATCGCAGTGTTTTTCTTCAATTACCCGATTCCCGCCTTTCCCAAGAAACAGCGAAGCGCCTCTTAGTCGGGGCTTTTCGCACTACAGTTCATCTATTATTATTTACACTCTGTATTATAGCTGACAACCTAATTTACTTTCATCGTTAAATATTTATTCATCACAGCCATAAAATTTATATATACTGAATTTACTGCTAAACCATAATATCAAAGAAAGTATAAAATATATATATAATATCAACTTCCATTTGGTCCCATTAAAAATGGAATAAATATCTGCAAAAAATACATGTTTACAAAGACCATAGCTTATATATAATAACTACTGTATTAAGGTACTAAAGAATGTATGTAAAATATCCATAGATTTTAATCACTACTATAATAATGACTACATATAGAAATGAGAGCGAAGAATATAATTGAAATAAGTAAGCTACATTTTGAACATTTCGGTCTTCGCCTGATTTAAAATCTGTTATAGCTATAAAAGCTTATTTTAACATGCTAAAACAATACAATTGAGTTTATCTAAGAACTTATAGTTTTGATTTTTATAGTTATGCACCTGACAATTTAGACCCTAAAGCCATGAAATCGATGGAGTAAGTATATAATATACACATGCTGATTATTGTATAGAACATTACTGTTGCATCAAGCAAGAATATTCTCTATTATATAAACTGAATAATCTCTAAAATCCAACAAAATAAAACACTTTCACTAGCTATTCATAAGAATCCCTTTCGACGAACAGCCTGAGAGTCTACCTCCCAGGAGACGATAGGAAAAGTTATGAACTATTCATATACACTTAAACAACTTAGAAACTTTCATGCATGAGCGATGCATATTCTTGACACTTCACTAGCTTCTCACAATAGAAAATAATTTTTTCCTTATATAAACTGAATATTCTCTGAACTAAGAAAATAAAACACTTTTACTATCTATTCATAAGAATTCTTTTCGAGGTACAGCCTCAGAGTCTATCTCCCAGGAGACTATAGAAAAAGTTAACGTAAACACTTCCACAATTGTAGAAACTTTCTTGCGTGGAAGATTGAATATAATCGTAACACTCAACCAACTTGTCACATTACAAGAAAATTATATAAACAGGAAATTCTGTATAAATTTTCTTTGATTCTTGAACGATGAAAATACAACACTTTTACTAGCTTCTCATCAGGATCCTTTTCGACATACAGCCTGAGAGTCTACCTCCCAGGAGACGATAGGAAAAGTTATGAATTATTCATATACACTTAAACAACTTAGAAACTTCATGCATGAGCGATGCATATTCTTGACACTTCACTAGCTTCTCACAATACAAGACAATTTTTTCCTTATACTGAATATTCTCTATGTTGAAACTTTCTTCGATTCTTGAACCAAGAAAATAAAACACACTAGCTATTGTAAGGATCCCTTTCGACATATAGCCTGAGAGTCTATCTCCCAGGAGACGATAGGAAAATTTAAATAATTGTTCATAAAGCACTTCCACAATTGTAAGAAACTTTCTTGCGTGGGAAGATTGAATATAATAATAAAAAACTTACACTTCTGCTAGACAGGTATAAACTGAAGAAAATATACTTTTTTCACAATGCTGTAGATCTCAATATCAGACCTTCTCAATAAAAATTCTCTTGTCACAATTACTTCATTTATATATAAACTGACAGCTTCATAACCTCATAATCGGAAAAATAACAGAGAATATTTAAACAAGGAATCAGTTCACAATTCTTTATTTATATTGATATCTATAAAAAATAAAACTAAATACTTATCTAATTAAATAAACTATTAGTTGATGATTGCTTCTGATTGCATAGAAAATCGACTTTGCTAAACACTTTTGCAACTTTTTGCAACATACAATTGAAGGAGGCTGAATCCCTACCAGCAAAACCTGAAGAATTTAGCTGAATTCATAAATTTTATGGCCAGGTCCAATGTAGAAGAGACACGCTCGGACCTGGCCAAGCAAAGAACACAAGAAGTGTTTCACGGAGAAGATGCTCCAGAAGGAGAGAATCCTCCACAAGGAGTGAATCCACACAATTAATGTATAATTTTTAAAAAATATACAGTATAAAATCTAAAAACTTGTGTATATTATTTATACTTACAAGATACTTGCGCTTATGAACA
>JACCIB010000881.1:0-74475 GCA_018906965.1 Philotrypesis tridentata
CGATTAATGTAATTCCGGTGACGTAGACTTACGTGTAAGTACTTTCTATCATATACATAGATCATCATGCATCAATATAGATATATCTACATTATATTAAGAGAATAAAATCGTAAAAATCACACCTGTAAAGAATCCCCGATCCTGGCGAAACTATACGGTAAAAACGTATTTTGAGACAATGTGTGCATTCCTTTCATCAGTGCGCTTCGAATCATGTAAAAAAAGTTGACCTAACCCAATTAGTTTTTAAGATATGGGCTTTTGAATATGACCTAAAATTTCGAAAATCAGCATATGTACGTACGTACGTGCTTGGAAAGTGTGTGTTTTTTTTCTATGAAAGGAATAAAAAATTACAAATATGGTTCGATGAAATTAAATGTTTTCCATTGCGCTATACATTCGTAAAAAAAATTTTTCAAAATCTCAAAATTGATCTTTTTTATCGATAAAAAACGGACGCGAGTTATTCGATTTTTCATATAATGTTATACGATACTCGTGATATCTGTGTTTTTTTAATCAAATAATTAAATAATTCAATAATTAATGAATTAACGAAATAAAATGTTTTCAACTCAGCTATACAATGGAGACGAGATCTTCGGTTTTCATAAAAAACGGAAGCGAGATTTTTTCAAAATTATTTTATATTTTGTTGTAAATATTTATACTTAAAATACATATTTTTATAAAATTAGCATTTAGCAGAACAAGCCCATCACTGGTAAAAATTATAGTATATGAGGGTAACTTTCCGCACATATTTGGAAAGGCAATAAAATACTGTACAATTTCACCATATTACATCTACATTATATTAAGAGAATAATATCGTAAAAATCACACCTGTAAAGAATCCTCGATCCTGGCAAAACTATACGGTAAAAACGTATTTTGAAAAAATGAGTACATTGCTTTTGTCAATGGGCTTCGAATCATGTTAAAAAAAGTTGACCTGACCCAATTAGTTTTTGAGATATGGGCTCTTGTAGATGACTGAAAATTTCGAAAATCAGCGTACGTACGTTGACATTTTCAGCATTTTTAGCTCAATAACAAAGCAAAATCATGAAAAATGCCAACTTCTTTTCTTTTTTTAAAATTAATTTAAAAATTTCAAAGTATTTTTTTTAGAAAATGGTACAAAATTTATTACTAGTTAAATTATTAATTTATAAAAATTATAATTTTTTATATATTTTTCAAACCCACAAAACCATGCCACAACACACCCCAAGCTTCTGTGATATTGAAATATGATATATTATATAAGTAAATAATTCTAAATAATCATAAGTATTATTTTAAAAGACATTTTATTTAAATAATTAATAATGCTTTATAAAATTTATTACTAATTAAATTATTAATTTATAAAAATTGTAATTTTTTATATATTTTTGAAACCCACAAAACCATGCCACAACACATCCCAAGCTTCTGTGATTTTGAAATACGATATATTATAAGTAAATAATTCTAAATAATCAAAAGAATTATTTAAAAGACATTTTATTTAAATAATTAATAATGCTTTATAAAATTTATTACTAATTAAAGTATTAATTTATAAAATTGTAACTTTTTATATTTTTCAAACCCACAAAACCATGCCACAACACACCCCAAGTTTCTGTGATTTTGAAATATGATATATCATATGAGTAACTAATTTTAAATAATCATAAGAATTATTTTAAAAACATTTTATTTAAATAATTAATAGTGTTTTATAAAATTTATTATTTATAAATTTTAAGTTTTCATATATTATTGAACGACCCAAAACCCTAATAGAACGTATGACAATTTTCTATTATACTCAAGTACGACATAATATATAAATAAAATTATTTTAGAGAAATACTAATACTATACAATACGCACATACGGTATTATAATTGTTTAGTTGGCGATCCAGACAAGAATCAAAAGTTTTATTTGGGCCATAGAAGCCTCCCAATAATTATGAATACAATTCCGACCATTTATCATTTTACAATATAATTTAATATGTAAGCCCCTAAACAAATAGCTATAACAAAAAACTTTGTAATCATATATATATATATATATATATATATATATATATATATAATAAAATTCGATAAAACTTCTGATTTATTTATAAGTTAGTTAAATTTTTTATATTTTCAAATTTTTCAACCATTTTTTTAATAAATAAATGTTAAACTAATTATTTTTTTTAATTCTATTGATTTTTAATAATTTTAACTTTAAAAAAATGTTGAATTCTTTGTTTTAGATAAGATATGTATACTGTTTTATAAAAATTTATCATTCATTATTTTCCATAAAGCGTACTGAGTATCGCGAGAGAAGCGAGCGATCTTTGCTAGTACTTGTATTATGCGCAGATGCAGACGATGTTTCACAATGATACAGAGCTTAGAATTTTAGTTAACAGTTTTCTTTAATTTGTTTAATAATGAATCTATCGCTCGATGATGGAATAGTGTAGAATAAAAATTGATGCGTCTCTTCGAGCCAAGTTGTTTATTTTAAAAGGCCAAACGTTTCGGGATATTTTTATCCCCTCTTCAGTGGCTAAATAGAAAAACAACTTCCGTGTTTTTACATTATTAGGAAACGGACCAGAAAAGGATTAATCGCATATGGCGGGCCTAGGACTCGAGAATTTTATTTTTACAGAACGATTCCCCGGTGCCAAGGTGGTAATGCGGCACCGGTCGAGGCAAGACGTCAACCAGAGTTGACGTCTTGCCTATATGCGATTAATCCTTTTCTGGTCCGTTTCCTAATAATGTAAAAACACGGAAGTTGTTTTTCTATTTAGCCACTGAAGAGGGGATAAAAATATCCCGAAACGTTTGGCCTTTTAAAATAAACAACTTGGCTCGAAGAGACGCATCAATTTTTATTCTAGTTTTCTTTTAAATATATTATAAAAAGCAGTATCACATATAATATTTAACCTAAATATATATTTGAATTAAACCAGTGTAAAATAATTGAGTCGATAAGTCGATTTTGTACATAATAATTACATAAACACGACTAACAGTATCCAATTAGATAAGTATTTAGTTTAATTTTGATGCATAAATCAATACAATATAAATAAAGTTTTTGAAACTGATTTATTGTTTAAATGTTTTTATTTATTTTTAGGCACGACCGCGACACGGGAAAGCCTTATAGTTTTATTAGCGCAAAATATGTAACTCGCCGTACCTCCCTCAATTTTTAACGGATCTGGTTAAAATTTTTTGTAAAATACTCGTCTACAAATTGGAAACAAACAACCCATTTTGACTTTTTTCTATTCACGTCAAAACTGAAAAAGCGTTTAAAACGACTTAACAATTTAAAATCGAATTTTAATAATGATATCTGACCAAGTTGTGAATCTAAATTTATCAAATAAACTATCTACATTGTGAATGTCATCTATCGGTAACGGTGTCATCATCTTTTCAATGAGGCAAGTGATTTCGAATAATTTCTGCAGCTACCTTGTTTTGTTAAGTATAGTTTAAATAAAACATTTCATAATTTCTGAATCATTCTGCTATGCTGCATTTGATTTCTTGCATACAACATTGGTAATGCAAGTATTAATCTTTACTGCTAATCTGAATTATCTTTAGTTGTTGGTTGGAACTTTAGCAGTAATACAAGCACTGATCTTTGCAATGTATAAAGATAAGCCCATAACTCTCTTATACCGCTACTGTCTCCTAAAAATTTCATTAAAAATCAGGATGTTGATTAAATACTGACAAACATATTAAAAAACATTATTCTCATCATAATCGTATTCGTTAGCAATGAAGGCAGCAATTCATCATCAGACTGAAAGGCAAAACTATCTCATAAATTCACAAAAGTTATCAAACTTCTAAAAACTAATGTCCTTATTTCATTAACAGCTTCACATCATGTCATGAGTTGTAGTTGCACTCCCTTGAGTGACAGACAGCTCATCTGTAATGACAGAGTATAATTTCTTTATATCAATTAATTGAAGTCCACCAAATAGAGCTACCGGTACGCCAGAATATCCTAACACCATTTCCAGTTGTGAAATATCAAAGTACTCCCAAGATTTGGGAGATTCTAGTTGCAATTCAAAGTCTATATAATGCAGTAAGTCCATAAATAACTTTTCTGAAAGTACAACTAAGTCTCTGTCTTGTCCTAAATTTTCTAAAATTCATTAAAATATTATAACTTGTGACGAGTATCGTCACGCTGCATGCATATTTTATTGTAATACCTATGTTTTTATATATTTGCATGTGAGTTGACTTTTCAGATGTTCCCGCGCACCAGAGCTGTACGAGAGTTGATGTATTGCTGAACGCGTCGCCTGGTGAGAGAGCGCGCGTGAGAGAGAAGCTTCTAGCGTAACGTTAGGTTAGACGTTAGATTCGATTCGAGCATCGAGCGCGCGAGCCGTGAAGCGAAGGAGCGATCTTCTCGAAATTAATAACATTGTTGCTTGGCATTTATTGTATAAAGATTGCGATCACGCGTGTGAGTGCCACTGTTTTTCGTCGAGAGAGCGTACCGCATACGAGATAGCTGGACCGAAGCGAGACCGCAGTTTACGGCTAATTATTGTAGTAGCGTCCTTCGTATTACTGTAAGTATCAGCTTCTCTTTCTCACTCTCACCAGCGCGTTCAACAATATCAGCTTCCGATTGGCCGCGAGTTTGTGCACTAACAAAGCACATTTGTACTTTTACTTTGTTATAACTCTTGGATAATATAAGCAGTAGCCTTTTACCTAACATCACGTGTGTATTTCATTTGCAAGCTTATGGTTTTCCCTGTTCCCCTTTATCTAAAACTCACGGAGAATTTAAGTAGAGTAAATCTACATTTAACGTGGACAATCCCGTTACAAACTTCATAAAAATAATGAATTTTTATTGATTCTATCATTGTACAATAAAATTATATATATTTACCAACAAGTAATTTTTCTCCCCTCAATAATAAAATAAAATACGACCTTTTTAATGTACACACTGTTGTTTTTTTTTGTTTTCTCTCTTCATTTTCATAAGTAATGTCTTCAGAATCTAAGCATTCTACAAATCCATACCTGATATTTATACTTAATGATACAATAAACGTATACATTATAAGTTGTTCTGAATTAGCTCCAGGTTGACAAGATACACCTTGAATAATACCAACAGCTATATAAGTATGACATCGTAATCAAGTATTGTACAAAACATATTGATCTGATCTGGTTTTTCAATACGATAATTGACTCCTGATAAAAGACGGGATAATCTAGTAGACTATTCGAAGTACTAGCATTCAAATACTTTATTCCTGAATATGAATCATAGATATTAAAATAATTACAACCTTTGTCAAGTGTCTACAAAATTATCTTTAGCAGTTCAGAACTTGAATGAAGTTGCATCATTAGTTGATATCCAGATGAAGCATCGACTACTGTGATGTCACTTCTTTAAAGTTCTACTTTACATCTAATAAAATCTTCCATTAATGGCATATTGCTTCAGAAGCTTAACTAATATTTTTAGACAAGCATTTTCTTCTTGCTATTTTTCACTAGGATTTTTATAGCAACAAGTATTAAATCGTCAGTGTCAGCCTGTGTCAGTGAGTACTCTTCATTTCTCGACTCTATTTTTTCTAATTCAGTTTGAACTCCTTGAAGCTGATTTTCATCGTAGAAGAACTGTCTTGAGATTTAGCAAAAGCTGTAAGAGTCTGACCAATCCACCCTTTTGAGGCATAGACATGAAGCCTCTCAAAGATTCTAAAACTTTCCATCTTACATGATCACATAATAGATTATCACTACTTCAAGAAATTGGAGGAATGCCTCTAAACCTTTGATTTGACTAGGAGTAATT
The DNA here is from genome assembly GCA_018906965.1 of Philotrypesis tridentata. Taxonomy (NCBI): domain Eukaryota; kingdom Metazoa; phylum Arthropoda; class Insecta; order Hymenoptera; family Pteromalidae; genus Philotrypesis; species Philotrypesis tridentata. The sequence continues at coordinate 5,896 of JACCIB010000881.1, forward strand.
CCTTTTGGATGACTCCGCTGTCCATAGAAAGTATCTTGTGTTGGAGGTAATTCTTGTCGTAGATAATCATAAGACTAATATCACCGATCACCGTACAACGACTTTAACCTTCAAAATCCGGGTACACGCGTCTGATCACTGAAGCAACCGCACTGAAACTATAAACACTTACATTAATACAACAATAACGTTCGATTTCGGCCACGTGCTATTCGCGCCGGATTTTTTACAATGCGCGAGATGGCAAGATGGTCAGTCGAGCGCGAAGCGCCGGCAAGGTGCAGTCGTGCCTTTAATGCAAGACGCTTCACTTCGCGCAAGTAACGGAGGCTTGCAAGCCCGAAGGGCCAAAAGGCCGACTGTGGCGAGCTAGTTTATTTTGTTCCATATACTATTATTTTATTTTTCAAGATATTCATTTACGTGTGGACGATGCATTGCATAATATTAACTATAATATATTTAAAAATTTGATTGAACAAAGCTCGAACAGACTTTGATAAATAAATTATTTATAAAAAATGTTGGAAGAACTCAATTGACAAGAATATAAAATGTATCCATTTAATAATGCGTTAAGGGGCAATGACAGGGTTAAATCCTGAAAAAAAATTATTAGTATTGTAAAAAATTAATGTATTCATACTATATTTTTCCTATAAAATATAAGTATTATACATCACTTTTATGCATTAAAAATGTGCATTAAGTGGATGTAATACTTGAAAAAATTAAAGGTATATACTTACCAAAAATCATGATTTTTATCATTTTTGTATATTTTCTGCAGTTTTCTGAAGAAACCGTACCATCAGTCTTGATGAACTAAAGTGAAAAATCTTTCTTATGAGTCTGGTCACAAACCAAATGATTACTGAAAAACACAAAATTAATACAATCTATCATACATATATTGACAATATTAGTAATTATAGTGAATGTTACATATGTAAACGTACGTAACATTCACTTTTAACTTACTTTTGCCAATTCTGCTCCACTTAGTTTGTGACCAGACTCATAAAGAAGGTTTTTGAATTTGGTTCATCAGAATTAATGGTACGATTCCTTCAGAAAGCTGCGGCAAGTACACACAAATCATGAAAAGCTAATTCTAAGTAAAAGGCATTTAAAGTTTATAATGCAAATCATACAAATAGACTATTCTATACTTACAGAAACTGTCTGTCATAACTTGATTTGTTTTTGGTACTCAAATATACATGCAATAAAGTATATTTGATGGTATGCGTACGTCATGATGTTTGAATAGTATTTAGAAGCTGGAAATAAAATCAAAATTATCGTTACCAATTCACAATCAAGTTAAACTATTGATTACAGTTATTTGCAATACTTACCATTATTAAATACACTTCAAATTGTTAGAAAGCATGAAAAATGCCACTCCATACATTCAACATAACAGTCCCATCTTGCTGTCTTCCACCCGTACACCTAAAAGCAAAAAATAAACAAACAAAGAAAAAGCTCTTTATGCATAAATTATTACTTATTAGTTTCCAATACTTATCTGAATAATTTATGTACTCTGAGGAAGCTGCTGTACTTCAGAATATCATTGAGCTAGCAGCTCCAGCTAGCAGACAAACTGCACTAATCTGGTGTCCTGGAGATGCATGAAAAACAGCTGTTTGGCTGCTTCACATAAAATTCTACTATACCGTTCACATAGTAATCTACATTCCCGACCCGAAACTGTGAGTCGTGAGATGCAACATGCCCGGTGGCAAATTCAAATTTGTTGGATGCCTTTACTTTAACTCATTGAGTTTAATTATAACATAAAATCACAAGTAGAAAAATTAATATTTTACAAAAATAGATCAACAATTTTTGAGAAAAAAAGGTTTTGTAAAATGGTTTTTATGTAGTATTTTTACTAAGATTTCTTCATAAAATTACTCTATACGAAGCGTGGTAGAACAATTTTTTCCACAAGTTTGGTCTATTTAAAATATTTAAAATTCACGATTGTTCAAAAATTTGCTAGAAAAATATTTATCAGTTTTTTGTCTGTATCTTCGAGGCAAATTGTTTTATCAAAAAATAGCTTTCAGGACCATATTCTATGGACTATCAACTATGAAAAAAGTCAAGAAAAAAAATCGATATTTTAATATTTTTAAACCTGTCATAACCCCTTAATAAATATATGAACTTATATGAATTTTTATGCAGTATAATAAAATTTTATGTTTAAGATGTCTTTCCGTTGTAACATTGATTATGGTTGTATTATAAAATTAGAAAATTACAGAAACAATTGCAAAAAATAAAAATTGCAAGTTGTTAATGCTACGTACACCACAAGATTTGATACTTAATTATTAAGGTTACGTGTTCGGTTAAATTATTCCCAGAGATTCCATCACAACTATAAAAAGTTTATTCGTTGAATCACTTTTGAAATAATTAAAGATTAAAGCTTCCAAAATTTAATAACTCAAAGCTGGACCAACGGCTAAACCTAAAAGTTGTCATGGAATCCCTGGGACTAATTTACTTAATGAAAACTGAGTTATTCTGTTCATTATCCAGGGAGTAGGAAGTACAATGACCTTCGAGAATATGGATGAGCATACTTTTATTTTTATCGAAGTATACCTTCTGCTATTTAAAAGATAAAAAGAATATATGAGTTGTCAAGTCAGTTAAGGGGACCCACCACTTTTAAAATCTGAAATAAAAATTTTTCAAATAATTTTTAAATTGTTATAGTCAATTAGAATTGAACTAAAACATTTTAAATCTAAAAGTATATACAAAATATAGTAAGATTAAATTTTTATTGTACTACTTTGAGCCTAATACACATTGATGTCAGCGTAGACACTGTTCGATGACTTTTGGCACTGTCCGTAAGATTCCAAGTGTATGCATGGATGAAATGGGCTCAAATTTTTTTTACAAGCTTATTATAGTATTAGTTTCCATATGAACAGAGGGATTTGAGTTTGAATGAGTAGAACATTTGAAAAAAAAAATATGTCAATAAATTTAAAATCTAATGGTTTTGAAAATATTTTTTAACATATTTTATTTTTTTCAAATGTTCTACTCATTCAAATTCAAATCCCTCTGTTTATACGGTGTGACGTTATGCTTTTTACCGTCCCTGGGGAGGCTTTGCACAACGTAAATGACACCTATGCAGGTTTATCGCGAGCCCGTATTTAATAATTATTGATGGACGCCCGAACTCGCGATTTTCAACACTTGTCTGCCGGCTTGAGACTCTCTTACACTCTAGGTCACGGGGGAGAGGTACAGGGAGAATATTACGCAAAATAAGACACGCGACTTTATAAAATTTAAACACTTTGTAATTTATTAATAATAAAAGAATCCAAATCAATATATTTGACTCGCGGACGCGTGCTCGTCCTCGGGCGAGCTCACCGTCTATATCGCGGGCTGACTCTAAGGTTAGAACTCACGGCGGGGAGGTATATTCCGACACTCCTACCTGTCTCTAATCCCTTTGCTCGACTTCCTCGCGTTCTGGTGTGCCTCGTGCCCTGTGGATGCGCACGCGAAATAAACTTATTTTATTACTCGGAAACTGCACACGGAGGGTAGATGCTCGGGTCGCTCTGGTTGTCGCCTTGGAAAAATGCTCGCTCGTGGTACTCTATGCTCGGGATGCTCATTCCATACTGACCGATATTCGCACGCTCGGCAAGCTACGCCGGTTCGCGGCGTCTCTCACTCTCTCACTCGCACTCACGCATTTCCCCTAGATCGCTCTCTCACGCCTATCATACGTTTACACGCTTTCGCACCATATATGCCATATATCATATTGCACTCTCGCGCCCTCTTTTACACTCTTATTAATGCGCGCGATTTTTGAAACACTCTTACACGCATGTCTGGCTCTATTAGTTGCTCTGACGCATTTTCGCACAATTACATGCTCCCGCACGCTTACATTTTTGTTATCCGCTCGCACGCGCGCTGTGGATTGAGCCGTAGCCCTCCACCTTTTCCCAATATCACACGGCGCATACGCGTTGCCTCCACTCTCTCTCGTCTGTCTCTAATGCATTCATTCTCTCGCTATCCATCCTTCTCGCACTCATTCCTACAGTCAGTTGCTCGCCAACATGGCGGCCGCCGCTCGCGCGCGTACGCCTCGTGGCTCGCATGCCTCGTGTTTCTTGTCTCTCTCGCTCTCGTTGCTCCAGCGCTGCGCCGTCCGTCTCTCTCTCTCTCTCTCTCTTCGCCTTGGCTGCCGCGCGCTGCTACGCGCTGTGCTTCCCCCACTCTCTCGCTCTCGCCTCGTGCTGCTGCTGCTCGGCGGCAGGCTGCTCTCGGCGCCGTGCTGTCCTCCTGGCTCTACAGCTGACTGCTCGCTTGCTGCTGAAAGCACCACCGAGTATAAGAATATGTTCTCTTACTGGGTGGTGTCCAGGCGAGCAGCCATCGACGGGATCCCCGTCACATTCCCCCTCCCAAACCTTTCATAGTACTATGAAGAGGTTTAAGAAGGAGAATTGTGCTCGCATGGACACACCCTTCAGTGCAGGATAGGACAAGGTCGGGAAAGTGAGAAAAAATATGCAAGAGAGAAAAAAAATTTTCGAGTGAGAGATTCCGGGCGAGGTGGCCTGCTCCGGACAGGGTGTTGCTGTTTGAGCTTCCTGCTCTCTACGGGCCTTTAAGCTCCAACTCGAAGGAAGTGAGCTCCACCAGATCGTTGACCACCTCTGGTTCCTCGTCTGCCCCATTCATTCTTGCTGACTCCACCTTCTGTCCGTCGTTTGAACTCAAGTCTGAAATTTTTAATGAATTAGACATATGTTTCATGGTGTATTGACGGGGCACACCCGCCACCTGGTTACTTACTGCTGACTTTGGGAGCGTCGCAATGTAACCACATGCACCACTGTCGGACACTACTACAGGTGGGGAAGAAGGTTTGTTAGTAGGATTGTTTCTAGGGGACACGTATCGTTTGAGGTCGCTTACGTGGACCTTCGCCACTTTCCTACTCTTCCCCTCGACTGGCTCTAGTATGTATACGACTGGCGATCTTTTCTCGGTGACTTTAAACGGACCATCATACTTGGGGGCTAACTTGGCCGAGAATTTCTCAGTTCCTTTAGACAAAGGGTGAGATTTTCTCATCACCAAGTCTCCCACTTGGAATTCTACGACTCTACGGCCTTTGTTATATCGCTTACCTTGTCTCGTTCGTTCGTCGTCTACATATTTCGCTACCAAGTCTCGTAGTGCGTCTAGTCTTTTCTGTCTGTCTTTCCAAACTTCGGGCTCTAATTTAGTCTTTTTCGTCACCCCCTCCCATTCCACACGTAAGCTTTTCACCGGGGTAGGGTGTCTGCCGTAATTCAAGAAAGCTGGCGATGTTTTTAGCGTCGCTTGCTTCGCTGTATTTATTGCATGTCGTAACTCGTGCAAATGCTTATCCCAATCACTGTGATTTTTCGCGAATGCGGAAATCATTGTCTTCAAGGTGCGATTGCTTCTCTCTACCGGATTTGCTTGCGGATGGTAGGGTGGTGTAGTCACATGTTTTACGCCGTATTGCTCTAGTGTTTCCGCCAGATGTTTGTTGATAAACTCCGTTCCGTTGTCTGTCAATAAATATTCTGGCGTCTCCCACCTGAACAATATCAGTTCTTCGAAAGCTCTGGCTATAGATTTTCCGTTAGCTTGGCGTAATGGATGTATTTCCACCCAACGAGAGAATAGGTCTTGGAATACTACGAGATATTTGTTCTGGCTGGAGCTTTTTGGGAACTCCATCACGTCTGCTGCCACGACGGACCATGGTTTCTCGACGATTCGTTTCCCGATCAGCCCTTGAGGAGCCTGTTGGGAAATCTTGTATGCCTGGCAAGTCTGACAGGTTTTTATGAATCGGCAGACATCATGGAATAGTCCGGGCCAGAAATATTCCCGTGCTATCCTATCGTACGTTTTCTCAATTCCTAGGTGTCCTGCTGAGATTTCTGCATGCGCTGTTGTCAATACTCTTTCACGCAATTCCTCCGGCACTACCAGTTTCCATCCTTCGTCCGGGTGAGTGATCGGATCTAACATTGGATCTTCCTTGTGCCTGTACAACTTTCCGTTTTCGACTCTCCACTCGGGGAATTTCGTTGGGTTCTCTTCGACTTCGTCGCGTCTTCGTAAATACCAGTTGTCCTTGATCTCACCTATTGCTGAGATTTCTGGCTCCATCATTCGGGATAGCGCGTCTGGCACTACATGCTGGGTGCCCCTACGATGTATTATGTCAAAGTCCCATTGTTGAATTTCTATCGACCAGCGGGCTAGTCTACCTTTCGGATCCTTCAGCGAGCGGAGCCACTTCAGAGCGCTGTGGTCAGTGATAACCGTGAAGTGGTAACCCTCGACGTACGGCCTGAGTTTGTTGATAGACCAAACTAATGCCAAGCACTCCTTTTCGGTGGTGGTGTAATTTATCTCTGGTGCTGACAATACTCGGCTGACGTAGACGATCGGGTGTTCTCCGTCGTCAAATTCTTGCGTGAGCACTGCACCAATAGCGAAATTACTTGCGTCGCACTGGATCGTGAAAGGTTTCGTAAAATCCGGTCTGGCTAGAACAGGGGCGTTGGTCAACGCCTGCTTCAACTTGCTGAACGCTTCGTCTTGCTCCGGTCCCCAATTCCAGTTTTTCTGGTCTTTAAGCATTCTGACTAGAGGGATCTTTATCTCCGACTCGTTTTCCAAGAACCTAGAGTACCACCCAAACATGCCCAGGACTCGTCGTAAGCCTGTCAAGTCCTTTGGAGTTGGGCAGTTCATCACTGGCTCTATTTTTGCTGGGTCGGTCCGTAAGCCGTGTCGATCCAGAATGAATCCCAGGTACTTTATCTCGCTGACACAAAATTCACATTTCTTCGGGTTAATCGTGAGTCCGGCTGACGTCAATTTGGTTAACACGTGTCTGACTCTATGTTTGTGTTCCTCGAACGTGTCGGTAGCTATGACGATGTCGTCTAGGTATCCGAACACATTTGGGGAGTCCTCAGGGCCAAACAAAATGTCAACCATTCTCTGCAGCGTACTGGGCGCGTTGCAAAGGCCGAAAGCCATGCGCTTAAATTGCCATAAACCGTATCCAGGTACTGCAAAAGCGGTGTATTTCTTGCTGCTTTCCTCCATTTTGACTTGGAAGTAAGCCTGCTTGAGATCGATCTTGCTTAAGTATCTGGCTGCGCGTAGCCTGTCTAGTATCATGTCCATTTGGGGCAGAGGGTAGCTATCCTTTTTCGTCACTTTATTTAATTCAATATAGTTGACGCAAAATCTCTCTGTCCCATCGGGCTTTGGCACTAGTAATGGCTGACTACAATAAGCGCTTGCGGATCTCTCGATTACCCCTAGTCTTCTAAGTTCTATAGCTGCCTTTTGTATTTCCTCTATCTTCTTCGGTGAACGTCTTCTGGCTTTACAGCGTATCGGGGTTGGGTCTGTCACTACGATGTGGTGCTCAGTTAAGTCCGTGTACCCCAATTCCTCTCCGGGATTGTTTGGTAGTATCTCGGCCACCAGTTCCTCGATTTCCCGTCTCTCCTCGTCGCTGAGCTCGGAGATACCCGCGCTCTCTGCGATGATGATTGCTGGAGACCTAGCTTCTGGCCGGTCGAACTCTCTCCACTCTCCCAGATTGGCTCGCCATAGGCCTTTGTGACTTGTATCCACTTTGAACGTCTTGCAGAAATCTTTGCCCAAAATCAGTTCATGTGTTACTTCTGCGACTGCTCTTGCCATAATCGTCTTGTCTATTCCGTCTAAGTCTATTCGGATTGGTAGAAATCCTAATACGGGCGACGTTCCTCCTGTCACCGTTCGTATCAGAGCTTCACTTGCTTTAAGTCGAGTCTTGTACCGCCTAGCGATCTCTGGGCCTACGATAGTTATCATGGCTCCAGGATCGAACAAGGCTCTGTACTCTTTTCCTCCTAGACTGACTTTAATGTAGTCTCTATTGTCTACCGTGGTCGTGGCTGCGTGCACCTCCGTTCTTTGGAATCTCTGTCGACTCCGGCTTCCTCCAATTGTGTAGGTGTGCTAGGGTCTGACATCGTTTCGTTGATTAGAGTGTCCACAGCTGCCTCGATTTGTCTTAACTTCATGAAGTCTGTCTCTTCATCGAGCAAATCTTTCACTTTCGTCCTTATTCTTTGGTCTTCTTCTAATTCTTCCTCTAATAATTCATTTGCCTCAATCAGTACTATTTCCTCTTCACTCATGCTATCTTCATCATCCTCTGTAGTTACCTCTTTGTCAATTTCCTCAATTTCTTCCCACTTATTGTCTCTCTCCAGGGCGGTTACTCGAGTTTCTCCGAAATCTAAAGCCTGTGCTAACCTCTGAGCTGACTTCCTCTGCTCGCCGTTATTATCTGGCTCTACAGTGGATTTCGGCTCCAAGTTTAAGTTGGCTTCAGCTCTCATGATTTTTTCAGCTTTTCTGAATTCTGCTAACTCTTTTACCTTTGCCAGGCTCTTTTTCGAAAATTCCACGATATCTTCTAGTCCTCGACCTTGGATCATGTCTTTCTCTACTCTAAAGCCTCGCTTTTTGCACAGGTGGATTTCTTCGTTCAATCTCGTATCATCGTCACTACTCTCCATTGGCGCAGCCGGCGTCCCGTCTGGCTTAGATTCCGTGTCTCTAGCGATACTGGCTCTAACTTGATTTCCTCTGTTTGCCCCTGAATTCACTAGTCTCTTCATCTCTGTGACAGAGTCTGGCCGTTGTGTTGCAATGGCGTCTCCTCTTTTCACATTCGCGTTTACTTCCTTCTCGGCCTGCAGCGTTTGCCCACGGGTTACGTCAGCGTTTCTTTCAGGCTTCGAATTTCTGTTTATCTCTCTTATCTCTTCTTGTTGTGCGCCTGTCTTTAAATAGCTGGTCTGGCTGTTGCTTACAGCTTTGGCCGCTACTTCCTGACTTCGCACAATTTCTCGTGGCTTGCTGCCACTTTCTCCCCCTCCCAAAATTGACATACTCCTGCAAACTGCGGGGGTATGATTGTCAATTTTGTTCGCTAATTGAGGGCCCAAGGCGTGAACACGGAGGTCGGCTGGCCCTTGGCGGCCTCCGTCGAGTCGTTTCCCAGAAGCTTTCTGACGTGAACACAGTTTGTGCAGTCCCGCAGCGTCGTGCCTTTTTGTCCGCATACCTGACATGCAGTGTCTGGCTCAGTCTTCGGCTGCAACGTTTGGAGAAGTTCTCTTGCTTTCGCACAGTTGTTGCAGTTTTTGAATTGTGCTCCAACTTGGCCACACCACTGGCATTTTCCGGACAATTTTATCGGGTAAGGGCAGGCGTTTTTCCTGTGACCGAATTGCCTGCAATTATAACATTGCGTTTTCGGACAATTCGCTGCCCTATGTCCCACTGTCTCGCAAACGTGGCACGGTCCATAATATTGAACTTGTGGTTGCGTTTGACTCAGTTGTTGGCTCAGTGCTGGTATGAAGGGTTGCTGAGGTTTCTTCTGCGCTTGCGCCGGTTGCTGTTGCGGGGCTTGCACTTGCTGATTGGCTGCACAAGCTTCCTGTGTCGTAGTTTCTTGCTGATTAGGAGTCGTCTCGGTTGTTTCAGCCTTTTTCTTTTTATTCTTCTTCTTCTTTGCTTTCGTAGCAACTTCGTTTGTTTCTGCTATCTCGTCTGTCGCAGCTACCTTTGGTTTTGGAGTAGCCGACCATGCTGCTGCTGGGAACTTGGACTTTTCTGCAGGTGGTGGCGGAGCATATCTGGCATCATGTTCTAGTTCGTCTTCGAGTTCTTTACAGTACTTCTTTACGTCATGGAATGTTTAATCTTCTTGTGCTTTAGAGCTTTTCTGTAGACTGGCCTTAACCTGTCGATAAGTAGACTTAACTGTTTCTTAATTGACATTGGTTTTTGCAGATGATCGGCGATATGTCTAAAATTCATAATGTACGTCGATATCTTTTCGCCGTTGCCTTGTGTTCGTCGTAACAGTTCGTCCATTACATCGTTCGTGTTGGCAGATGTGTAGAATTGCTCTTTGAATGCTGACAAAAAGTCTTTCCAAGAGTGGATGTCTGTTTTTTCTGTCTGATACCACATTTGTGCTCTTCCTGTCAAAGTATATGGTACTAGCTTTAGCATGGCTTTTCCCGGTATCTCTAGACTGTCTTTAATGCCTGTCAATTTTCTGTTGTAATCTTCGGGGTCATCTTTAGGTGAGCCTGAATACTCTATCTTTAGATTCTTGATTAGTTGTAAATGACTGACATGGTCTTTAGCAGAGATACGGTTGCGGCTACTACTTCTTTCCCTTCTGTGTCGTCTATGTCTGTTCCTATACGACGTGTCCTCTTCTGAAGAACTACTGTCTGACGAAGTGTCGGACGATTCTTCTGAAGAGCTGCTACTTGAAGATGGCGATCTTGACTTTCTGTATCGTTTACTTCTGTTTTCTGTTCTCGATTTGCCAATCTTCGATGTTGACTTCGGTCTGGAGTCGCGCCTGTATTTGTTACTGCCTTTCGTTCTTATGGTGCTGTCGGTTTCTGCTTCTGTCGATGTAATCTGCATTTCATGGATTGTCTTTTCCAGTTGTCTTCTCTGTGCCTCAAGTGAATCTTCATGCTCTGACTCTTCGCTCGAGTTTGGGCTGACCTGTAGCTTCTCCTCTGTATTTTTCGATTTCTTCTTCGTTCCTGTATCACTGGCAATTGCTTCAATTTCTGGAAAATTCTTGGCGAATGAGTCGCTTACAGGTATATGCTTTTTTCCTGGTGAGGAGTGCAGCAGAGTTGACGTGTGCTGGCTTACATACCATTTATTACTGGGCAATGATTTATTCGCAGCTTCAGTCAATAAATGTTTCACATGCTCGGAGTATTGTATACTCGTCGACGCACTCGGTTGAATAAACTCTGGTCTAATTACTGGCTGTAACTGCGTCGTTAATTCTGTGACTTTCTTCTATTAGTTTCAACTTCATCGTTATTCGTTTGTATTTGTCGTGGGATTATCGGCTGACCGTCCCATTCGTACCAAGGTGCTGCTAAATTTGTTTCCGTTAATATTCTCGCTCTAAGTAATCTGTCTTGCAGTATTGCTTTACTGCCGTTAGTATCTATATTTAGTTCTTCTAAATAATCTCGCAATTCTTGTCGATCCAATTTCGTTATTTCTCTGATTATTGCTCTGACTTCCCTATTCTTACGGAGTGCCGTCATTACCTCTTGATGGTCGGCGTTGGACATTGTGTGGCCTTCTGGTGATTTATTCATACTTAACCGGATTTGTGATTACTGTCTTCAAAAAAAAATTTGTTCGCTCTAACCTCTAGTACTACTAAAAAATTTTCTGTCTGACTGTAATCGGTCGAATCTAGTATCTGTCTGTATAAATCTTCCTGAAATAAAAATAAATTTTTCCCACGTCTGTCCTTAAGTCGTTGAAAGTTATTAAATAATTTTCGACGTACAAACTGTTAACCGTCAGAGTAATTTGATGGGGCACTGTGTTAGTGGGGTATCAAAAATAATATATAGAGAAATAATATTTACAGTGCATATGAATAATTTATATAATGTAAATTATGGTCATGCAAAAATTTTCCGAATGTCGGGTAGGGTAAATTTTTAATTTTCTTCGCTGTTGAAGCGCTGATGCGTGAAAAAAAAATCGTTGCGAAAAGTATAATTTTTCTCGGAAACGATAGTGTAGTAAATTGGCTTGTCTCTAAAAATTATTTAATTTTCCGTCACTAGTCAAATAAAGTTGCGTGATTTGCTAAACAACGGTGAGGTTATCCGGCTACACGAGTCAATCGATTTGACTGTAAGCTGTGACAAAAAAAAATTTTTTATGGAAAGCTGCATATACCACTCGTGAACGCTCGCTATATATAGCGCTTGAGAAAAAAAATTTTTCAGAATTTTTACCGCACTTGCTCTTCCGAGCGAAAGACAAAAAAAAAAATACTATCTTCTTCCCGACTTTTCTCGAGTCCTTTTCCACGTGGCGTCTACCAAGATGGCCGCCGAAACCGACCGCGTGGCAAAAATGGCTAAGTCGCGTATTCTCACTTTTCTTTTTCTCCGTCTTTACTCTACGCCGCACGTTGGGCGTCACTGTGACGTTATGCTTTTTACCGTCCCTGGGGAGGCGTTGCACAACGTAAATGACACCTATGCAGGTTTATCGCGAGCCCGTATTTAATAATTATTGATGGACGCCCGAACTCGCGATTTTCAACACTTGTCTGCCGGCTTGAGACTCTCTTACACTCTAGGTCGCGGGGGAGAGGTACAGGGAGAATGGTACGCAAAATAAGACACGCGACTTTATAAAATTTAAACACTTTGTAATTTATTAATAATAAAAGAATCAAGATTAAGCCTACTCGCGGACGCGTGCTCGTCCTCGGGCGAGCTCACCGTCTATATCGCGGGCTGGCTCTAAGGTTAGAACTCGCGGCGGGTAGGTGTATTCCAACACTCCTACCTGTCTCTAATCCCTTTGCTCGACTTCCTCGCGTTCTGGTGTGCCTCGTGCCCTGTGGATGCGCACGCGAAAGAAACTTAAAAATGCTCGGAAAATACACACGGAGGGTAAATGCTCGGGTCGCTCCGGTTGTCGCCTTGGAAAAATACTCGTTGCTCGCTCGGTTGTGGTACTCGATACTCCGGGTCCTCGTTCGATACTGACTATCTTTGCGCGCTCGGTAGCTACGCCGGTTCGCGGCGTCTCTCACTCTCTCACTCGCACTCATGCATTTCCCCTAGATCGCTCTCTCACGCCTATCATACGTTTACACGCTTTCGCACCATATATGCCATATATCATATCGCACTCTCGCGCCCTCTTTTACACTCTTATTAATGCGCGCGATTTTTGAAACGCTCTTACACGCATGTCTGGCTCTATTAGTTGCTCTTACGCATTTTCGCACAATTACATGCTCCCGCACGCTTACATTTTTGTTATCCGCTCGCACGCGCGCTGTGGATTGAGCCGTAGCCCTCCACCTTTTCCCAATATCACACGGCGCATACGCGTTGCCTCCACTCTCTCTCGTCTGTCTCTAATGCATTCATTCTCTCGCTATCCATCCTTCTCGCACTCATTCCTCGGTCAATAGCTCGCCAACATGGCGGCCGCCGCTCGCGCGCGTACGCCTCGTGGCTCGCATGCCTCGTATTTCTTGTCTCTCTCGCTCTCGTTGCTCCAGCGCTGCGCCGTCCGTCTCTCTCTCTCTCTCTCTCTCTCGCCTTGGCTGCCGCGCGCTGCTACGCGCTGTGCTTCCCCCACTCTCTCGCTCTCGCCTCGTGCTGCTGCTGCTCGGCGGCAGGCTGCTCTCGGCGCCGTGCTGTCCTCCTGGCTCTACAGCTGACTGCTCGCTTGCTGCTGAAAGCACCACCGAGTATAAGAATATGTTTTCTTACTGGGTGGTGTCCAGGCGAGCAGCCATCGACGGGATCCCCGTCACAATATTTATAATCCTTCCCGAATTAAACAGTTATTTATTTATTTATAATTGATTGCTTTTTATAAAAACTTGCCAATTTATTTATTGATATCATAACTTTCTTATGCTAAAAATAATATGGCAATTTATGTAAAATCGAAGGTATAGAGAAGTAACACTAAAGAAAGGGTAGTCTGTCCAACAGAATCTTGACCCGAATACGTTTAAGCGTTCATATTTTCATAGATAGTTGAGAATTTTAGATTATTCAGCTAAATGTATAAGCATCATGTACTTTCAGTGCTTGCGATTCACTCATTTACGAGGTAAAAAAAGACATACATCCTAACATAATTATTTTTGAACTGATTATAAACACCTTTTTCTCCACACTGTTCTGAAAGTACTACTTTCGCTCCCGGGCGATAGAAGCAACATTCTTACGCACCACGGGAGTAAATTCGGACAGCCCATATCTCGTTTTTGCCATCCTCGCCTTTGGCTCGATGTCATAATTAGTGTAAGATGTAATAAATACCAAGTTGCTCGAAGAGATGATTAGATTTATTTATCACTTATAAATACATTTCTTATCGACACGTAGAAAGGAAAAAATTAATAACCGTATACAATAAACCCGCTAGAATATTCTTTACGTTGTTTTCGAAAGTTTGATTTTAATTTACATAATGAAATAACCGTAAATAATAAAGTCGCGCATATACAAGAGAAATAAGCGAGAGGGCGCGAGAGCGTCAGTATGCTATATGATGTGATTATGTGTAATAATGTGATTGGATGTTGCGAGCGATCGAACGGAAATGAGACAGCGAGAGACGCCGCGAACCGGCGTAGTTGCCGAACGCCACGAGCGTGCCAGTCTACCTGGCGCACCCACAGAGTATCCTTGGAGTATCCACAGAGCACGAATTAAGTCAACAGAGAGTATCAGAGCAACGAGAGAGAATTCCCCCCGTGTGTTATCCGCAAAAAGCATTAAGTTGTTTTGGCGAGCGATCCAACAGGGAACCAGACATTATCCGTATGCGAGGACCAGCAGATATAGTAATAGAGACAGGTAGAGTGAGTTTTGCTCCATCTCCGCCGCGAGTTATCAGCTATAGAGCCAGCCCGCTTTAGAGAGGGTAGCTCGCCCGAGGACGAGCACACGTCCGCATGTAACAATCCCCCGGGATTACCGAAGTAAATTATATTTGCAATAAACTATTGAGTGTAAATCTTATGTTAAGCGTCTATTCATTTTAGCGTATTTCCCTCCACGTCCCTGAATGCAAGAATTCTCATAGCCGAGGCAAACCAAGCGAATTAGTGATCGCGATTTCGGACGTCCTTTCTTATTAAATACGATTTCGCGATCAAGTTTTATAGGTGTCATTACAAGGTGCATGCATTCAACAGGACGGTTGAGTTACCACGTCACAATATACATATCTAATTGTGTACTAGGGGGTACCCCCTGCTAGCTCCGCTCGCCAACTCCCCATATGAAAATTTTCGGATTCAAGAAAAAATTATTTAATTGTTGTCATAAAGGACAAATTCTTTTATCTCCATTAAGCAAATATCATGATAAATTAAAAGATTTACTGTTTAATTATATTGACTTCAGAATTTTAATTAGATATTATAACAGTTTGTTTGCATTTGCAACATTTAGTGCTAATGTTAAGCATATAAATTAAAATGCTACATATAATAACCCTTCTTGTGGTCAGTTTTATATATAAGATGATAATATTGCAGCCGAAAAAAAATTAAAAATCAAGAAAATTTAAATCAAAGTAAAATATAAATTATATGAATTATCATTCATAAGAAATCTTCCTAATTATAAATTATACTTTATACAAAAAAATAATAAACATAGATATTGTTATGAAAAGCCATTAACATCTGAATGTGTAGCTGTAATAGTATCTGAATCTGGAATTCCTGATAATTATGACATTTGCATTTATTCAAAGTAGAAGATTTAAATAATATTTATTTAACCAACTCAAACTTATTTAAATAAATTATCACGTTATACTAGAAAACCTACCGAAATTGATAGTAGACTTACTATACTACAATATTATTCATATAGATTAGCATATACACCAAAGGACCCCGCAGAAAAAGTCGTGATTTTAGGTCCCGATCAAATTATATGGGTCCGAAACTATATGGAAATTATAGGGATTGGTGTCCCGAATAAAGTTCCGTTGACTCCTGATCGAATAGTGGAGCCGTTTTGTAATAAATAATGATCAAAGTCGCTAATATTTTGGAGGATTAGGTTGCAAGAACGCGGAACTTCAGACGGTCGAAATGCGCAACAAGTTGTTGTTTACGTAACCCCTCCATACAAATGAAACATTTTTTTTCTTCAACCGCGGGGAATATCTGTGGATCCTGCAGGCGCGCGCGAAAATGGTCAATGGTCCGATTTTTTAATTCTAACGCGCTCGAGATAATCGTCTCGCGGAATATATCCGCGCGCACACAAACACACACAGATCTCAAAGCCAAGAGTCGACACGGGCCGCTCTCGTGCATCTCGTGGCTCAGCGCAGTCTACTTATGTAGCACCGCAGAAAGCAAGAGAGAAAGAGAGAGAGAGAGAGAGAGCTGCATTCACCCCTGTTATTTTGGCGTTAGCTGTCATAAACGAGAAAAGAAAAGTTCCTCAAAATCTGGCTAGGACCAACCGGAAGACTCGTCACGCGCTTTTGAAGCGCTACTTGCAGGTATATCGAGCATCGTCTGCGGGGGATTCTCGGAGGAATTCCCGATAATAGAGAAATAATGTCCAAGCGTATCTACGATAAGTTGTTTCTTACATTAATCCGTGAAAGAATAAATGTTTACTGGAAACGCTATTAATGTTGAGCACAATGCAGACACGTCGCGTACTGGCACATATCTATTCCTGCTTCACTCACGCTATTGATTAAGTCGAAAGGAAGCATGACGAATTTAACACGATCTCACACTTGTAAAAAACCAGGTGATCTGGGTTCGGGACAGATTTTTGGGAAAGCAGTAAAACACCCGAGAACTTTACGCTGAGATCTTATTGTTTTTATTTCACACACATAAACACATTTCAGATTCAAAAGTTTTGTTCTTCGCGATACTTGCTCGCGGCGTTGTGTCTGACCGACGGCTTCGTATGTACAAATATTCTGCGCTAACATCAATTCGGGTATCTACTATCGCCAGGAGCTTGGCTCCGAATATTCGTCGGAAACAATGGGGCCGGGCCCGCGCTCGGTCGCTCGGTCGCTCGGAGAATTTACGCATAGATTTTCGCCGACTTATCTGTTGTTGTGTGGCAAGTCCTCGATGTAAGGCCTTGCCGTCGGTGCTCCAGATCTTCTAAGCGAGTAGCTCTCCGCTGCGATGTTGAGGCGGCTTCTTGGCGTTTTGAAGTGGAGATGAATTTTCTGTACACAAAACCTATGCGACGTATTAGATTTTTGCCCGTCGGAGAGCATCGCTCGACCTCTTTTACACTTACCCCGATTCACGGGTTCTTGCTCTATCGACCGGCTTCGTCCACGGCTCCCTGCGCTCGCGGCAGGCTGCCGAAAAACTCTCCCACTCTTCAATCATACACACACATCACACCTAGCGCGAGCGCGTCTCGCCGCGTCACGCCTTACACTCAATCCCTTACATACATCCCCCTTTCGGTGGAGGGTTCTACTCATCCATCGGAACGATCAAATCACTTACGCACAGCACGCACTGCATGCTACCGCGTCAAGCGATGTTTTCTTGACCTATAGATTTCGTCCTACTTATTTTTTTTTTACATTTATTTATATTTACTTAACTTTTTTCGTATTCGAGTCAGAGCGATCATAGTATTTTCGTATGTGAAATATGTTATATGTGCCTTTGATGGCATCTGAATTCGACACATCTGCCAGCAGAAAAGCATTATTTCGAAGGTCCTTAATAATTCGATACGGCCCTTCATATAAATGGAAAAATTTGTAAATTTTCTTTTGCACAGCATCAGAAAGGTGCGGCACGCGTATGAAAACCAGGTCGCCGATGCTCAACGTGACATTATTTCCCTTCCCTTGCCGTTTACTTCTTTATTTCAACGCGTTCTGCAACTTCACATTTGCGAGCTCCAATTGTAATAAACGATCATTC
This sequence comes from Philotrypesis tridentata, assembly GCA_018906965.1. Taxonomy (NCBI): domain Eukaryota; kingdom Metazoa; phylum Arthropoda; class Insecta; order Hymenoptera; family Pteromalidae; genus Philotrypesis; species Philotrypesis tridentata. The sequence goes on from JACCIB010000881.1 coordinate 23,549, forward strand.
GGTCGCTTCGCGAGCAATGGAAACAGCTTATAAATTTCTTCCCGTACCGGTTTCACAAAATGCAATTCATAGGGAATCGCCTGAGTACTTTGGTGCTCCGAATAGTTTAAACAATCTTGTACAAAGGGAATTTGTTTCGCCCACGCTGTATGTTTCTTGGAGCAGTGGGTTCGAAACAATCTTCCGAGCTCCCGCATCGTCCGCTCGGTTTGACTGTAGATGTCTTACCGACGAAAACACGGCCTTCAGCCCCGCGGATTCTAACTCCTCTTTCCATACATATGACGTAAACTGCGTGCCGTTATCCGACAGGATTCTTGTCGGTTTTCCGACGTGGACAAAATAATCATCCCTTAATTTTTTCAAACACGTCTTCGTATTTGCTCGCTTAATCGGTTATAGCGTAACGTATTTTGAAAACACATCTTGCACGACAAATATATATTGCACACCCCCGCGTGATACCGGAAGCGGCCCAAAAAAATCGACCGATGCTAGGACAGTTGGCTCTTTTGCCCGCAGAAACTCATATGACCCCTCCACTCGGTAATTTAAATATTTAGTTCTCTGACATGTCGCAACTTCGCGTAAAATTTTTTATATCTTTGCGCATGTATTTCGAATAAAAATAATTTTGCATGTATTTAAATAATTTATAGCTACCAGCATGTCCAAGATGTTCATGAACCGACGTCATCAACGAGTATATACAACGTCGCGGTATCATTAATTTCCACGACTGATCAACATTCTGCCGTACGTAAAGAATTCCCGATTCCTCGCGAAATTCCAATACCGATGTCAATGTTCTCATTTTGGCTATATGTTCATCGTTCCTATGCATCTCTGGTATATTCTTTAACTCGTGCAACAATTCACGGCGCATTGTCAGGTTCGCGATCATTTTTTGTACATTTTCCCTTGGATCCGCATTATTTGCACAATTTCGCCCCAGTTCGCCAACAAAATAGTAATTCTTATTCGTGCAAGCCGCCGCGTGATCTTTAAAATTGCGGCTAAAAAAATCAGCTACGACATTCTCCGTTCCCTTGCAATGTGTAATTGTATAATCATATTCTTGTGCGAATAACACCCGGCGCATGAGCCGAGCGTTATGATACGGCGTTTTCAACATAAACGTCAATACGCGATAGTCCGTGACTATCTCGAACTTTCGCCCGATCAACATTTGTCGAAATTTTAGCAACGAATATACTATGGCCAGTAACTCCTTTTCCATCACGGTATATCGGATTTCGTATTTCGTTAGCACGCGACTGGCGACCGCGACGATCCTCGGCTCAGTTCTATCATCTTGCTGATATAATATCCCGCTACAGCCAACGACCTACTGGCATCCGCCTGCAATTTAAACGGACGGTTGAAATCAATATGATGGAAAACCACCGTATGCATAAAATTCTCTTTTAGTTCCTCGGATACTTGCGAGTGGGCATCTGTCCACTTCCATCGACTCTTCGGCGCCAGTCATTCGCGAATCGGCGCGACGAAGTCACCCTGACGCATGACGAAACAACGCGGGAAACCGCACACCCCTAGGAAACTCTGTAGTTGCTTTCGATCATTTGGACATGGGAAATCACGAGTCGCCTGAAGCTTTTCCGGATCAACTCGCATCCCAGATTTATCAATTATTATTCCCAGGAATTTAACTGATTCGCAGAAAAATTGCGATTTCTTTAAACTTAATGTGAATCCAACTTCAATTAACTTTTGAAATAATTCAGATCTTTGGGGAAGCAGTGAAACACCCGAGAACTTTACGCTGAGATCTTATTGTTTTTATTTCACACACATATACACATTTCAAATTCAAATGTTTCGTGCTCCGCGATACTTGCTCGCGGCGTTGTGTCTGACCGGCGGCTTCGTATGTACAAATATTCTGCGCTAACATCAATTCGGGTATCTACTATCGCCAGGAGCTTGGCTCCGAATATTCGTTGGAAGCAATGGGGCCGGGCCCGCGCTCGGTCGCTCGGTCGCTCGGAGAATTTACGCATAAATTTTCGCCGACTTATCTGTTGTTGTGTGGCAGGTCCACGATGTAAGGCCTTGCCGTCGGTGCTTCAGAACTTTTAAGCGAGTAGCTCTCCGCTGCGATGTTGAGGCGGCTTCTTGGCGTTTTGAAGTGGAGATGAATTTTCTGTATACAAAAACTACGCGACGTATTAGATTTTTGTCTATCGGAGATCATCACTCCACCTATTTTACACTTACCCCGATTTACGGGTTCTTGCTCTACCGACCGGCGTCGTCCACGGCGCCCAGCGCAAAGGCCGAGCACGTGTCGGCTCGCCCGCGGCAGGCTGCCAAAAAACTCTCCCACTCTTCAATCACACATACATACATCACACCTAGCGCGAGCGCGTCCCGCCGCTTCGCGCCTTACACTCAATTCGTTACACAATGATACACCTGAACTAGGTACGCAAATAATTCTCGGTCAAGAATGTTCGAGTAATGAGATTTGCTTTCCAACAATTAGCCTGTAATTGAGCATTGTTTTGGACGGGATTGTTGATCATCGAAAAGTGTTCTCGGCGGCATTGCCGATGATAATGAGTTAATTCCGAAGCATATCTACGAGAATTCATTTATATCATTATTTAACTAAGGAATAAGCATTTACGAAAACGCAACTAACGATGATCACAATGTAGTCCATGCAGATACGACGCCTAGTCCAGAGGTCCATTCCTGCTTTACTCAGGCTATTGAACGATCCTAATGAAACCATAACGAGATCAATACGATCTCATTTATACACTCCGACCAGGTACTTAACACTTTTTCGATTTTTTCACGAACCAGCAACATCGCAGCGAATAGGGAGATACATGTTTGAAAACCTGAGATCGAGAGTTTTCCAAAAACATATTGAAAGGCTATATTTGGACTATCTGTTCCGAAGATATAGATTCAGGAAAATCTCCAGCTAAAATTGGAAAATTTCCAAAATATTGCATATCAATCTTTTTTCCATTTTTTCTCGAACCAACTTCCTCGTAGCGATTCGTGCGATACATATTTGAAAATCTGAGATCAAGAGCTTTCCAAAAACATATGGACAGGCTATATTTGGATGAACCGTTCCGAAGATATGAAGTGAGGAAAAACACTAGCTAAACTTGGAAAATTTCCCAAAAATTGCATATCAAACTTTTTTCGATTTTTTCTCGATTCAGCTCCCTCGCACCGAATCGGGAGATACATATTTGAAAAGCTGAGATCAAGAGCTTTCCAAAAACATATTGGCAGGCTATATTTGGATAAAATGTTCAGAAGATGTGGAGTCATGAAATATCACTAGCTAAATTCGGAAAATTTCCCAAAAATTGCATATCAACCTTTTTTCCATTACTTCTGGAACCAGCATCATCGCAGCGAATCGGGAGACACATATTTGTAAAACTGAGATCGAGAGCTTTCCAAAAACATATTGAAAGGCTATATTTGGATGAGCCGTTCCGAAGATGTGGAGTCATGAAATATCACTAGCCAAATTTAGAAAATTTCCCAAAGATTGCATATCAACCTTTTTTCGATTTGTTCTGGAACCAGCTTCATCGCAGCGAATCGGGAGATACATATTTGAAAAGCTGAGATCGAGATCGCTTTCCAAAAACATATTGAAAGGCTATATTTGGATGAACCGTTCCGAAGATGTGGAGTCAATGCACATCCACATACCCATAAATATACTCTCAGGGTCACCGTCGCATTCTCCAGCGCGGTAACTCTGACGGCGTCTCTTCACCTCTAGCTCCTATCGCCTTTCGGGATCACCATCGTGCTTCTATTCTGCGATATACTCCACACTCTCCCCGACTACGTGATCCCGATCCCCGATTTCACAGTCATCACCTTACTCTCCTTGAACACTTTCTCTCAAATATACGGCCTTAATGCTTGCCTATCACTAAAAAACTTTTGAATCAGGCGTGGTACCCTATATAGAGTAGGAGATGCACGCATTGCACTACTAGCTACTCCTTTGGAGCGGTTGCTGCTCCAAGGTCTGTGCCACGAGATAGTATAAAAATTTTTCATGACCAGATTGACATCCTTAACTCTACCCCATGTATGACATATAGTTAAATGAAAAAGCATTTAATAGCCAATTATGAAAATTTATAAGTTTTTAATCAGTACTCTCTAAGTAGTGAAGGTTTACTCACGATGAAATGAAGATTAATTTAGATTAATAAAATGTCTAAGTATCTGAAAAATCACTGTTTCAGTAGTAAAGATGATTCACTATAGAGCCGGAGTGATTTATTTTCTCAAAATTTTCAAATTGTTCAAAAGTTACTTTCACTATATTTCTAGTGAAAATTCACTAGAAATACAGTGAACAACAGGCACATTTTCGAAAAGTTCATAGCCACTGAAATGTTTCTCAAACGGCACCTTTTAAATAGCGAAAGTACACTAGATACACAGTGAACAAAAGGCACTTTTTCAAATAGTCCATAGCCATTCAAATTATACTGAACATATAAAAACTCATAAAAGAGTGAAATTTTTCCGGAATAGTATATATTCTTTACATGAAATAGTTGCTAACTGTTCATCAAAAAATACATTATTCTATACAGTGAATAATCAATGATTCATATCAGTATAATACTGTTTCCATTAATTATATAGTAATAATTTTGCTAATTCTTTAGTGAAAATGAGGTTCATTACCATGATTAGTAAAATTTTCACTAATTGAACTTACCTCTTTCATTTGATAAAACCAATTTTGAAGCAATAGATCTTAATGCTGGTGCTGCAACTGGACCAAGAGCAGCAAGTGTTGCACCTGTAAGTTGAATTAATAAAATTAGTGAATTTATAGTACTTAAATAAATTTATTAATTAAAAAGAAACAAGTTAATAGGATCCAATGTCGAATATAAATCTTAAGTACTTGATTGTTCAAAATGTTGAACTACATTATCATTATAATACTCTGTCAGCGGGATGAAGCACCAATCATATCGTTAGCAGGAGACATCGCCGTTGCATATTCTCTCTCATCGGGGATCTTATCTCATTGGTATAGTCCAACCCGCAACCTAAATTATATCTCATCAGGATAACCCAGTTCAACGTGGACCCAGTAGCGATCATCACTTTCAATTAACTTATTATATTAATTTGTAAAATTATTGTATTTACACGCGTGCTTGCGTGCGCTAATAGTAAAACAAAAAATTACGAGATAAATTTGCAGTCTCACGATTACTAACAAACGACCATACAATATTAGTAAAAAAAAAACAAACCTCGATAAATCGGACTACACGCAAAATTCTTTACCGCTAGGAAAGACTTGAAGCGTCGTAGATCCAGCAGGTCCGTAGTAAGATCGACTGGCAGCGACCCCGAACGGGATGTACGTACAGAAAAATACGTGCACTAATGCTTCGTTTAATTAAAACTTATCCCCACTCAGAAAATTGATAATCTAGTGCCAAACAAATATTCCTCATGATAAATCCTCCTGTAGCGAAGAAGAACTTCTTATAAGAAGAGGAACTCTTCTTGTCGCACAATGGCATTTTTTGGTTGTACCAGGAGAAATTTCTTTTATTTCAATGTAATCGTTGCTCCAAGCTGATATTCTTCCATCCTCAGGAGGAAATCCCCTGGGCCCTATTTTTAGAATAATATCCTCCTACGACAGGCGGATTAGCGTTCTTACAGGAGGATGGTTTTCTGAGTGCCTCTTAATGCGATGCGCATATTATAAAATCTTACAAAAGCTGTGATCGAGTGATTCTGAAACCGAATCGGTATCGTTGGAACCGCTCAAAATAAGGGTATCCCACCGAATAAGAAAAAGGGTAGGAAAAATATGAGGGGCCATAAAACTAAAATCGCCAGGTCTTAACATACTCGATTTCCTTTAAACAAAAAAACGATAATGAGTCGTCGCGGGACGTCTGGCAAATGTGAAACCTCGAAATTGATTTGTTAAAGATTATATGTGATTGTTTTGAATTTTTATTAATTTTGATGTTTCACGTTTTTCAGGTGTTCCGCGACGGCGCATTTTTTCAACACTTTTCATTTAATAAATTAAATTTTTAGGTTAAAATAGTATTTTTAGTAATTGACATTGCGGCGCTATGTAGCTTGAAAATTTTGTGCTCACTTCTCAATACTTTGCATTTAATAAATTCAATTTTTAGGTTAAAATTGTATTTGTAGTAATTGATATTGCGGTGCTATATAGCTTGAAAATTTTGTGATAATAATTGAACTTTTTTAAATGCATAGGGTAAATTGCTACTCCTGTGCTAATCCAGGAGTCCTAAGATTTTTTCAAAAAGTTCGCACAAGACTTTATTTTACTGCTGAAATATGTTAATATTAACTTATTTAAGGGTCAAATCGGGAACATCGTTATTATTGCAAAATAAATTTCAAAAATGCATTTTTTTCCATCTTTCTCGATTAACTATTTTGTTTCTCATTATATATTATCAATATCAGTAAGTCCCTGGAGGTAATTCCGTCGGCCCCTGCCCGAGGATGTACCTGATCTGGCTTTGAGGTCAAGCCTATTATGCCATTCCCTCCGTTACTTCATCATTTTAAACACCCTTATAAAAGGACACCCCGCATGTCCTACCCTAGTTTCCCATCTATAGCACTCATCACGCTGAGCACCGAACGAAGCTCCTGCGTTCGCATGAATTCCGGATAAAGGGTACCCCCCACACCCTGTGCCTCGTACCCGCAAACGCAGGGCATCTGCACATTAGGTACAGCGCAGTCTCTTCCCTCGAAACGCAGCATCTACATCGTGCAGCCTGCCTCTTGCACAACTTCATCTTGTACAGGCGGTACCCCACCGGCTAGTGTCCTGTCACGAACCCCACCACCAATCTGAGTTCAGTCCTGCCTGACTTACTTAGGGTGTTCTGCCATTCTCGAGGTGGTTCATCTCCTAGCATGCATTTCACTTATTTGAGCCCTGATGACCCCCTCCATTTCCTACCTAGCTCCTCCTGGAGCCACTGTTTCACCGCGCCGTCCACTGCAAAGCTTAGCCCTTACTAGGCGGAAGCCCCTACCCGCCAGATAGTCTGCCTTTTCATAACAATAATGCCTGAGTGTCCTGGCACCCAGACTAACCTAACCACCTTTTGCCTTGCCAGCGCCTCCAATGAACCCCAACATCTCTCTTGAGTCGATGCAGATTGCATCCAGTGCAAGGAGCATTACCCTACTAACCGTACATATGGTAATCGACCCATGATTGTTCCCTTATACCGTAACCAGCCAGAACACTCTCTTATGGCCCTGATTTCTGCGCACAGTCGCATATGAAATCAGGCTGCATATCAATTCCTCAGTACCGCTCTTCCTCCACGCTCCTACTCCTACACCCTTAATCCGTCTTAGATCCATCCGTAATCCACACCTCTCCCACCTTCCACCTCATTCCGATCTCTATGGTATGAAAACGTTATATGGTTTTAGTCCGGGAGCCCTGGCATTTTGTCGTGCACTTTCTTCAAAAGATTTTTTGACAGTCAAAATTTGTTTGTGGTAACCTACTGAAAGTAACCCTAAATTCTCGACTTCGGACCTGATCGGGAACATTGTTATTATTGCAAAATAAACATCAAAAAAGCACTTTTTTTAGTTTTCCGTGAATAACGTTTTTGTAACGCATTTTATGCAAAAAAAGATAGAGAGGAAAGTTGTTTAGAATTGAATTTCCAATCAGACACATGTATTCCCGAATGCAAAATTGACTTTTTTCATCGCTAAATTGTTAAACAAAAAAAAACTTTTTCCAAATTTTCACATGTTTTTTCAAAAAAAGATCTTTTTCGTCGGATAAGCTCTCAATGATGACTTTTAGTACAAACAATCTAAAAGTCGTTGCCCGATCCGTATATCTCAAAATGGCGTCCTATTGCAAAATTATTTACCCGAAAATTTCAAATTCATTTCAAATTTGCCCATGGAACGATAAACGGATCCAACTGCGCTTAATCGATAGCTTTTGACGTACTTAATAAATGCTAAAAAGGAATTTTCTTAAAATTAATATTTAACAACATTTTTAGCAATAAACAGTTTTTATTTTCGCCAATTTTTAAGTTAGAGAAACGCGGTAAAATGCATTTTAAAGTACTTAAAAAACCATGAATTTTCGTAAAAAATTTGTCAAGATCCAACCAATAGGAGTCGAGATACGAAATTTTTTTCAACCGACGATTACACCGAAACTATTTAATATTTTTTAATGAATTTTCACACAATGCTTGTTCAAATGATGCTCTAGATGATAGCATTTTTCTTGATAGTTGTAATGGACTTAATTCTTGTATAAGGACCGATGAACGGATGCGCGACTGCTCCGGCCGGGCGGCGCGGTGGTGAGGGGTCCGCCGCTGCGGCTTTCGTGAACCTTAGATACAAATTGATTTTCTCGGCAACCAAAGGTCCTATGGTAATGCCTTTTTTTTATTTTATGTGTTTTTTCCTCAACTTTCACGTCGTGTCAATGAAATTTACATGAGTGCAATGCCAATACCCGAAAATTACGTTTTTTAGATGTAAATTTAATTTCTCGGTAAACAAAGGTCCTACGTCAATGCTTTTTTTTAATTTTATGTGTTTTTGCCTCAATTTTCACGTCATGTTAATTAAATTTTTATAAGTGCCATACAAACATAAGAAAATTTCATGTTTTCTGTTATATGCAATACTACACAATGTATTCATATTTTGTATATATAAGTGTGTATATTAATTTTAAAAGCTCAGTACAAGGATAGTGTTTGCTTACGATTTCTGCATTAAACCAAATTAAGGAATTAATGTCGATAAAATGTTTTTCAACTATAAGTTATCGCTTCGCGTTATGTAAAACTTTTTAAACTAGCATTGAATTTAATCGATTTTCATAGGATAACATACTTATTTCTATATATATTTACGCATGTGTAACGCTTTTAAAATCGTATGTGTATACGAGCGCGAGGCACACACACATACACACATATACGCGCTTATTCATAGCGTCAAGTGGAGAAAATGGTTTAAAAAGTAAAGCAAAGGTCCTACGTTAATGCTTTTTTTTTAATTTTATGTGTTTTTGCCTCAACTTTCACGTCATGTTAATTAAATTTTCATAAGTGCCATACAAACACAAGAAAATTTCATATTTTCTGTTATATGCAATACTACATAATGTATTCATATTTTGTATATATGTGTGTGTATATTAATTTAAAAGCTCAATACAAGGATAGTGTTTGCATACGATTTCAGCATTAAACGGAATTAAAGAATTAATGTCCATAAAATATAATTGTATACAACTTTCTGGAGCTGCATTGAATTTAATCGATTTACATGAGATTATACTTATGTATATAAATGTTTGTACATGTATAAAATAACTTTTTATGTGTTTCAACAGCGAATATGATTTTTTTGTAAGATTCTACGTGAAAAATATTTAATTTATTGACGTGAAAGTTGAGAAAAAAACTTTAAATTAAAAAAAAGCATCACCGCAGTAGGACCTTTGGTTTACTTTTTAAACCATTTTCTCCACTTGACGCTATGAATAAGCGCGTATATGTGTGTATGTGTGTGTGCCGCGCGCTCGTATACACATACGATTTTAAAAACGTTACACATGCGTAAATATATATAGAAATAAGTATGTTATCCTATGAAAATCGATTAAATTCAATGCTAGTTTAAAAAGTTTTACATAACGCGAAGCGATAACTTATAGTTGAAAAACATTTTATCGACATTAATTCCTTAATTTGGTTTAATGCAGAAATCGTAAGCAAACACTATCCTTGTACTGAGCTTTTAAAATTAATATACACACTTATATATACAAAATATGAATACATTATGTAGTACTGTATATAACAGAAAACATGAAATTTTCTTGTGTTGGTATGGCACTTATAAAAATTTAATTAACATGACGTGAAAATTGAAGCAATAACACATAAAATTAAAAAAAAAAGCATTGACGTAGGACCTTTGGTTGCCGAGAAATTAAATTTACATCTAAAAAACGTAATTTTCGGGTATTTGCATTGCACTCATGTAAATTTCATTGACACGACGTGAAAGTTGAGGAAAAAATACATAAAATAAAAAAAGCATTACCGTAGGACCTTTGGTTGCTGAGAAAATCAATTTGTATCTAAGGTTCACGAAAGCCGCAGCGGCGGACCCTCCACCACCGCGCCGCCCGGCCGGAGCAGTCGCGCATCCGTTCATCGCTCCTTATACAAGAATTAAGTCCATTACAACTATCAAGAAAAATGCTATGATCTAGAGCATCATTTGTACAAGCATTGTGTGAAAATTCATTAAAAAATATTAAATAGTTTCGGTGTAATCGTCGGTTGAAAAAAATTTCGTATCTCGGCTCCTATTGGTCGGATCTTGACGAATTTTTTACGAAAATTCATGGTTTTTTAAGTACTTTAAAATGCATTTTACCGCGTTTCTCTAACTTAAAAATTGGCGAAAATAAAAACTGTTTATTGCTAAAAATGTTGTTAAATATTAATTTTAAGAAAATTCCTTTTTAGCATTTATTAAGTACGTCAAAAGCTATCGATTAAGCGCAGTTGGATCTGTTTATCGTTCCATGGGCAAATTTGAAATGAATTTGAAATTTTCGGGTAAATATTTTTGCAATAGGACGCCATTTTGAGATATACGGATCGGGCAACGATTTTTAGATTGTTTGTACTAAAAGTCATCATTGAGAGCTTATCCGACGAAAAAGATCTTTTTTTGAAAATACTGTGGCAATGTGAAAATTTGGAAAAAGTTTTTTTTGTTTAACAATTTAGCGATGAAAAAAGTTAATTTTGCATTCGGGAGTACGTGTGTCTGATTGGAAATTCAATTCTAAACAACTTTCCTGTCTACCTTTTTTTGCATAAAATGCGTTACAAAAACGTTATTCGCGGAAAACTAAAAAAAAGTACTGTTTTGAAGTTTATTTTGCAATAATAACAATGTTCCCGATCAGGTCCGAAGTCGAGAATTTATGGTTACTTTCAGTAGGTTACCACAAACAAATTTTGACTGTCAAAAAATCTTTTGAAGAAAGTGCACGATATCCCACTATTGAACTCCCTGACTCCCTGACTATGTAGAGAAATATAATTTACCTGCCACCCTGTCAAATTCCTTCCAACTGATCTCAACTGATCGCACTTATGTGTCCATACGATGGCTCCGTACGCCAGCGTCGGTTTTATGATAGTGTATCGTCCTACGACATTATTTATTTTTAAATCTATTAGTTAATTGTTTAAACTATTTTTCAAAATTTAAAACACGGAGAGAGTTACGATGTTAATTTCGGAAGAGTATATTTTAAATGCGTGCTGTAATTTTGTAACACAAGTCAGCAGTGTTACTTATTCGGCAATCACTATACTTTTAAAACTGATTATTAAGCGTTACACTTTAAGAATTAGTTTTAAAAATCAAGGAACTGAAAAAATTAGAGGGCTCTACGGAAGCCGAGGAAAGGAGTTTTGCAACACAAGCTGCGCTTAAAATAGAAAAAAAATTAGAGAAACGAAAGGGTTTTGGTGAGAGTTTGATTAATAATTTTTATGGGGAAAAAGTTGAGCAATTTAATATAATAATGTTTTGTCAGATGTGTAAACATCGTGACCATGAAGCACTATTTTGCACAAATGCAGGATGTGTATATTGCAAAAAAGATGATCATGTCTCAAATAATTGTAATGCAGTCAAAGATAAAATAAAATTAATTTGTAATTTTTGCAGTAAATCTGGTCATTCAATAAGCTCATGTAAATTGAATAGAAAACCATTTTGACTATACAAGATCATCTTTCTAAATATTTAATTGCAGTACCGTTACCAGATCAAACGGCTGAAACGGTAGCTGATGCATTCATAAAAAAAGTAGTGTTAACTGATAGAGGTACAAATTTTACAAGTAAATTGATGAAAGCTGTAGCAAAAAGATTTAAATTTTCAAAAATTGAAACAACTGCTTTTTCACCACAATCTAATGGTTCTTCAGAAAGAGCTCATCACCCATTGTGTGAATATTTAAAGAATATTTCTTCTAAAAATATTACATGGGATGATTTATTAGAATTAGCACAGTTTCAATATAATACAAGTATTCATAGTGCACATAAATTTATGCCATATGAATTAGTATTTGCTTATCCACCAAATTTACCTTCATCTGAACCCTTAAAAGTTTCAGAACAATTACCGACATATAATAATTATTTATCTAATTTAATTACAAATATGAAAGACATTGTTAATTTAGCTTGTGAAAATTTGATAATTTCAAAGGAAAAGTCCAAAACATACTATGACTGATTTATTAAACCAGTAAATTTTGAAATAGGAGATGAGGTATGGTTGATCAAAGTACCAAAACCTGGAAAATTAGAAAAAAATCATAATCTTGGACCTTTTGAAATTATGGAAGTATCAAAAAATGGCAATATACTATAAATAAAGAAGGAAAGCAAATAGTAGTTCATGCAAATAAATTAATATTGTTTAAAAAGAAAAATTAATATGCTCAATTTGATTTCAGAATTCAAGATGGTGTTTATCTTTATTATCATTTTTCAAATATTCTTAAAAGTCAATGAAGGTACCATACAACAACATACTCTTTATTGGACTCTGGAAATTGCGACTTTCAAGACAATCAAGTAAATTCATCAAGTACTATTATTGAGCTTACACAAATAGTTGATTTTCGTTCTATTTCAATTATTCAGTGTAAAGTTGAAATTCATAGAACTATATTTTCTTGCGGAATTTTCGGACATTTGATACCAATTGAAAATGCGGAGCAACAATAAATTAAAGAATTAAGTTATGAACAATACGAATCAATTCATGAAATGGGTATTTTTAAGTATGACAACTTTCACACTATTTCGGATTTAAAAATAAATTCAACAACTACTAAAGGCGTTGATTTTGTGGAAAGTGCGGCAGATAGATCGTGTTCTGGTGCTGCTTATGCAGACAATTTCGGATCACCCTGTTGAAAGGTATCATGTGATGGAATCGCATGAGATTGCTGCATGATGTTATCATATGATAATAGTGCTGATAATGACATGTGAAAATATCATGTGATGAGGTCCAAATTCATCATACGATATAATAGGATTCAATTACATCATAAAAAATTAAATTTTGAAATTAATTAAAATCCATTTTTTCATTGATCTGTTGCTATTTATAGAAGTACCATCCGATTGGTATCCGGATGAAATAGCAACAGATCAATGAAAAAATGGATTTTAATTAATTTCAAAATTCAATTTTTTATGATGTGATTGAATCCTATTATATCGTATGATGAATTTGGACCTCATCACATGATATTTTCACATGTCATTATCAGCACTATTATCATATGATAACATCATGCAGCAATCTCATGCGATTCCATCACATGATACCTTTCAACAGGGCATAGAATAATGTTTTTGCTTGTGGTTTAATCAAAATTACGTTGGCACAAAATAATGCTAGAGTAAATTTAAAACATGATAAATTAACACTAAGTTCAGGAGTAGTTTGTAAGTTTTCAAATAAGAATTGTATGTTTTACCGGAAGGAAAATGTTTTGAAAATTCATATGAAGTTTTATTTAAAGGAGTAGCAATTAAATCTTTTAGTACAGATAGTAAATAAATAGTTTATTCTGTAAATGCAAATGAAATAACATTTGAAGTTCATTGTGATAGAGAGTTAATTCGCACTGAGCATCCAAAATTATTTATTGCAGAAAAAGACAGTAACTTAAATAAATATTTTTTTGATGTAGATAAAGTAAATGGAGAAATAGTTAACAGAGTTAATTTATATTTGTTCACATATGTAAACTCTAAGTTTGTTTATGTAGAAAGACATTTAAGAATTCAAATTAATGATTTATATGTTAATTTAATTACTGAAAAATTCGAGCTTGAGAAAAAAGTGACTCAAAATTCCTTATCCCTTGCCAATATTGCTCCTGATGAGTTTGCGTATAATATTATGAAAAAACCAGATTATATGGCGAAAGTTGCGGGAGAAGTTGTACATTTAATCAAATGTGTTCCAAGATCAGTAGTAGTATTACATATAGAAGATTGCTATAATTTACCAGTTTCTATGGGAAATGAAACTTGGTTTTTAACACCAAAAACCCATATATGGATCAAGAGAAGTACTAGAGTAGATTGTAATACAATTGTACCAATATATTATGAATTTGATGGAAATTGGATTAAACTTACACCAAAGCCAACAGTATCGATTCCCCCAAATGTTATCAAACTAGATACTCATTTGGAATGGAAATTTCAAGCTGTGAAAGATTTGGCAACAAATGGTATTTACTCACAAGCGGACCTGGATAAATTACAGGAACAGTTAATGTTTGCCATGGAAAAAGCACAAATTTTGAATGTAATTGCAAAAGATATGGCCGGTGATGTAACAGATGGAGTTACAGATCAGAAAATACGTTAAAAAATATTGCAGAAAGTGCTTGGAAAAAATATTTGAACAACTTACTACGTGGGGATCTTTTTCATCAGGAATTTTCATGATTATAGTAATACTACACATTTGCAAATTGATAATTGACACTATAATAAGAGGTTATGCTTTACATGCAGTATATGGATGGTCTATTAGATTATGTGGAGCTGTTTTCAGTTCTTTAACCCATTTATTCATTTCGATGGGAAATACAGAAAGAATGACGAATTATGCAAAATCAAGAAACTATAAAGAAGAAAAAGAAGAAGAGTTAAAAGAAGTTAATATTATTTCGCAAAATGCTCAACCAATGGAAGCTGAGAAATCATTTACAACAGCAACTTCTTTACCACCTATTCCTAATACACCGCCTTATTTTTATCCATCTCATACAAAATCTCAAAATTCTATGAATATTTCTCAGAGCTCGAATTTAGATATTTTTTCATTGGATTTCCGATAGTTTTTATTGTTTCAATGTTGGTTAAATATTTCATAAATGTCTTACATTATCTAGGGCCCCGAGGGAATTACATCTAACGATGTAATGTTTTGATTTTTATACGTATATTGAATAAGGATTTAATTTATTTTATTTTTATTTATTTATTTGTAATTTAGAAATAAGACAACAATACCATGTTGTCATCTAATATTTAAATTTTTCTGTACTTAAAAAGTAATTGTAAATTTTGAATTTTGAAAGTTAAGAATTTTATTGCAGTTGCAATATCTTGGGCCTCGAGGTGTAACGTCCTACGACATTATTTATTTTTAAATCTATTAGTTAATTATTTAAACTATTTTTAAAAATTCAAAACACGGAGAGAGTTACGATGTTAATTTATAAAGAGTATATTTTGAATGCGTGCTGTAATTTTGTAACACAAGTCAGCAGTGTTACTTATTTGGCAATCGCTATACTTTTAAAACTGATTATTAAGCGTTACACTTTAAGAATTAGTCAACGTATTCAGGCTTTAAAAGAGTCGAATTGGCCTCATTTTAATTAGTCTCATGTTTAATTCTGAACTCCGTACCTCGCGATTCGTAAACGTGCGGAAATTTTGTCGTACTACCAAGTACTCAATAAGTGACATAGTAATCGAAAATATCGTGAAAGGAAATCCATAAGAAATCATACTAAAAGCAAAACTGAGAGTGCATCATTTTCAACAACCTATCACCCATTATTTCAAATACGACGAGTAAGCAGAAAGAAAAAGACGAGGACAGCAGAAGCATCAAAACAAGATAAGAGAAGCAGAAGAGGTAAGTCAAATAATTATACTAAAATACATATCGGAGCGGGTAACGAGTCTAACCCAGCCACTTATAACAATTCTATACTCGCTCTGAATAAATAATTAAAATACATACATTTTCTCACAAATACATGTCCTATCTATGAGGTGAGAGTGTAGGTAGGACGTAACAATAGATTCCTATATCCATCTTACTTGGGCCGGCCCTAATCCCCAGTGTATTCCTATCACCCTCCTGCAGAGCCAGAAGGTACTTCGCGCATTTGTTCCTTATATGCTTACCCCAGATGAGTTTTGAGTCAATTGTGATCACCAGGTATTTAACCCTTTTCGACAGTTTCAGTGGAATGCAATTCACGGCAAGCCCCTCTGCCGTACTGATCTTGTACCTGGTTGTACACAACATGACGTTTACTTTCTTGTGGTTCACACTTAACCTCACAGTCTTATACCAGTTCTTCACGAGACTCAATGCGTAATGCAGGGCTCGCATCACAACATCCCTGTTGTCGCTCCTCACTATAATCAGGATGTTGTCAGCATACGCCTGCACGTATATACCTCCATCCTACAGCTTCCTCAACAACCCGTCCACTACTAGGCATCATATAGTAGGAGAGAGTACTTCCCCTTAGGAGGGAGATACCGTGTCTTACCATTCCCTCCACCATGGCTTCACTAGTAGTGTGGTTAAATGCACCATTCACATCCAGGAAGGCCACTAGTACTAGTCCTTTCCTTTTTACACCCTTTTCCATTCGATATACAACATCCACTTGCCCCGTTTCTATTTCCCCGCTTGGTAAGCGTACTGCACACTATGCAGGGGTACCGTCACCAGATATTCTTCTTTGATATACCTATCTACCAACCGTTCCAGTGATTGCAAAATAAATGAGGTCAGGCTGACCGATCTGTAGTCACCTGCAGCCGAGTGCTGCGCCTTCCCTGGCTTAGGAAGAAACACAACCATCGCCATTTTCCATTTTCCTGGTATATACCCATACGCCAGGCAAGCCCTAAATAACTTCTCCACTGCAGTCCCGAGTATCTTCTCTCCCTGCTGTAATAAAGCCGGAAAAATTCCGTCCAATCCCGTAGCCTTGTACGGCTCAAACGAGTTCAACGCCCATATAATTTTCCTCTACTGGTAATGCGCCTGGCTATTCACCAATCGCATCCCGTAGGCCTAGGTCCTATTTTTTTCTTACTCTCCCACGCTCGGTGGTCCGAAAAATGCTTCATGAGTTGCTCTGAAAGAGCAACTTCTGCAGTTTCCGCCCAAGCGTCAACCACCTTAATTGTGTCGGCCAAGGTGCCCTTGGGGTGCTGGGTGACGGGTCTTAAGATCCGTCCACCCACTGCAGGCCCTTCTCCACCCTGTGGTCTTGACCTCCTCAATGGCCCTCTTGTACTCCCTGCGCGCGTCCCTATACTTAAACATATTCTCCTCCGTTCGAAATCGTTTGGACCTATTATGGAGTTATTACCTATTTGGACTTATTACGCCCTTGCGAAGCTTCTTCAGCGATCTACTCCTTTAGGGGGCCGCCACGCCTTTAACCCTTCTCCTGAGTTCGCAATTTTCTTCATAAGAGTTCAGGAAAACGTCGGTAAGAATCTTGCAGCCATACTCGAAATCCCCCGTCGACCGGTAGGACCTCGGGACAGTACCGATCCTCGCCGCCAAGCTCTCCCTGCATCCTTACCATTTGATCTTCTTCGGGTTTCTCCCATAGGTTGCCAACGTACTTTCACTCCCAATGTAGAAAATAATCTGATTGTGATCCGACATCTTGACCTCTTCCGAAACCTTCCATTCCTCTACCTTTGACCACAGACATCTCGTTGCGAGAGTGATGTCAATTACTTCCTCTCTTATCGACTTCTCAAACGTTGGTTTTGTTTCCTACGTTCATTACATCCATATTCGTGGTTGCCAGGAACTCTAGCAGCTCTTCCCATCACTCGTTTATGTCAGAACTTCCCCAAACCGTGTGTTGCACGTTTGCATCGCAAACCATCACCAGTTCACTTCCATTCCTCGCGCACTTCCTAATTAAATTCACTACTGTACTTCACCCTGGCCGTAGCCACGTCGTTTGTGCAGTGTCTCGGCACTGCCTCCACTTGCAGTCCATTTACAATCATTGACGCTCTTACCGAGTTTCCTGTACCACTAATCCGTGTTCCGCAACTGTTTAAGCTCGTTACCCTGCCTTTGTGAATTCAAGGTCCTTGGATAAGGCAGATAGTTATTTCTACCCCTGCCATGCGTTTGGCTACAACTGCCGTGGCGCTTCTGCAGTGGTGTAAGTTGATCTGCGCGAACACAATTTTGGTTGCTGCTACAGAGCAAAAGTCCCTAGTGAAGGGCTTGTAGCGCCTCCACCTCCTCCCCTTCCAGAAGTATCCTCACCACCATTTCCTCCTATCAGATCCCTCGGAGTTGAGCTATCAGAGTGCACTCTCTTAGAGGGTGTCTCTTAGAGGGTAGAGTAGTGTAACCACCTCCTCCCTCCTAGCCAACGCCCTACTCCTTCTCTCCGTACCCGAAGGTTTTTTCCTTTCTGCCTTTCTCTCAGTCATCGGGGTTATCCCCGAGACCTCCGGGATTTCAATACCCATGGCCTCCGGTTTGCCAGCCTGTGGTCCTGTTTTATTCGGGCTAGGGAGTCCTTTGATTCTATGTGCTTTTGGTACGTTTTATTTGCTTGCTTCCATTTCATATACTTAATTAGGCGAATGCATGCATGTTTGTGAGGCAGGCAGACCCGGCCCTCCTCCTCGGCTCCGATACGCTCCCTGCTCCTCCCTGTGAAGAGCATCTTCCCCCCCCCCCGGTGGCCCCAGCAGCGGCCCCCGCCCAAACCTGCTGCTCGTGTCTGCGCAAGTAGAGAAGGTATATTTCTCTATTTTCACTGGTTTTGAAATTTATACGAAATTGACCCTTCACATGCTGTTTGTTCTTTTTTGAGACACTTTTGCCATATAAATTTATAATGTACATGGTCATTAGATTCTTTGCTTTCGATTCATATGTAATAAATTCCGGAAATCATATGTTAGCATTGGAAAAACGACAACTAAAGTGTTTAAGTCTCGTGACTAGCGTATTTATATGCGTATTATTTCGCTATTATAAGCTTATCATACTAAAAATACGATTAATATTCATGCGTACATATTTTTGCAACAATCGATTGTTTAAAAATATAAAATTGTAGGATTGAAAATATAAAATTGATTTTCTACATCAACAGTATATCAATAGCTAGTCTGACGCTGGAGTCAGTGGAGGGGGAAGCTCGCTGCTTTAGCGTCGAAGTAGTGTCGCTCATCCCAATAAAATAGTGAGCATTTTCGAACTTGGCGTTATTCCTCCACCAAAACTGGTACTAGAAGGGGCACGGAGTCTCTGAACTAGCGGAAGCCTCTGAAGAAGCGCTAGCGCTGGGTCGTACAAAAATAGGAGCATTGAGTTTTCGTGCGGATATTGTGACGTCCCTGGAGCACAGAGTGTATATACACAGGCAGAAATATATTTATTTTAATACCGGAGTTACTTGACCTTTAATTCAGCACATGCCGCCAAACGGTACGTCTTGGGAAAAGGTGGCAACGTGATGATAACGAGTAAGATAGAGTACAGTGAGGCGTTTTGGAATGATTGTACAAACTTTCCAGTGTAACAAGCTAGTGGAATCAGAGTCAAGACGGTAGGGTTTGTTTTAGAGCCACTAGGTGTATAGTGACAGCATGCCACGTTCCTTAGTTGAGTAGCGGAACCTACCTTTCGTAGAAATCAAGCCGGTCCAGCAGTTGGTACCAGAGTCTGCGTTCAGCTCGCTTTGGCTTGTGGTTAATTGTCTGCTCTGCGCTCCAATTAGTGGTCTCGATCCGAAAGAGGTTTACGCGGGAAAAATTTAAACAAAATCATATTTATTAAGTTACACAAATTGACTGATAGTAAAACATTACAACTTGGGGCACTAGACTTTAACATTATGACTTGAGTTCGAAGTTTGACAGAGTTTAAGCATTCCCACACAAGAGTAACGACTCGAATCTCGAGGAAATATTCTAAGTCTTAATTTAGAAAGTCGAGCGATTCTAGGACTAAGTGACCCCTAAGAGTGATTAGTGGAGAGCGCCCCGGAGACCGAGAGTCGCTGGCCTTTTATAGGAGCGCGGAGTACTCGTATGATGGCTACGGATTGGGGATGAAGAAGGAGGAATGTCTCTCACATATTCTTATTATATGCTGGAGTGCCTTTCGACTCAACGTGTAGTCTTGAAGGGAAATAGTTATATGAAAATAATAAAATAAAAATTTTTCTTTTACGTAAATAATTGAGATGCTAACACTTATCATTACATCTAAGTCAAGCACTCACAAACCTTTATTCACCCTGAGTACCTCAAGATCTAATATATGATCTCGAGTGGAAAAGGAGCATTAAATCAAAACACAAATTTTTAATTTTTCAGTTTGGTTGTTTCTTGCTAGGCATTGCGTCTTAGTAAGGAACGATCTTCAATATAAAAGGATCAAGAAGAAGCAAAATTAAAGTCTTCATTTGCCCTAAGACGCATTGTGCCGTCTTAGGTATAAAGAAGCCATGTGTATTGCGTCATCTTAAAATTTTCACGTTGCTGGATATGTGAAATGCATTACGTCATTGCACACAGAATTAATTTCTTATATTAATTTATTAAAACTTCATATAGTTCGCGGAACAATTTACTTTATTCGCACGGTATCCTGGACCATCTCTTAATTAATCATTAAATTCTTTATGTATGTTAGGTTAAGCCTACAGAAAGTTTTCGTCACACGCGGGTTTAGGTGAGCGCGGCAAAAATCGAGAGGGGGAGAAAACTTCTGAGTCGTGCGTTCATGCACACGACACCGCACTTGGTAGCGTGCGATCTCTGGGTGGTCCGTCGGAGCACAGATTCGAAAATGTTAGCGTGGGGCGGAGCCAATGCGCGAAACAAATGATCACCGAATGAATAATTAAATTTATTATAATTTTTACCTTCTTCCTGGGGGTGAGAGCCGGAATCAGCAACAAATGGTCAGTTCAAAGTTCCGCAAATAAAAGCGCAGACTTCGGCGGTGCTTTGGAGTCAGCAAACCAAATCAGGACCACAACGAACGAGAGCGAGCGTCAAATGGATTGTCGGAGCATTCAGGCCGAAAAAATGTAGCGCGCCGAAATCGTTTCAAAAAAAAGGTTTTTTATTGAACTTCAAGCAAAGATACAAAATGGAAAACTAATGCCACTGAGAAAATAAAAAAAGATACTGGATAGCACGAAATAGCGTGTAGGTAGCTCGGCAGCTCGAGACGCTCTGCCGGAGGGCGCGCAATTATGCCTGGGAGAGAGCGCGTCACTTTCTCTCCCACTAATTGTTCTTACCTCTCCCCCATCCCTCTCTTCGCTTCATTTGCGTCTTCACTCTCTCTCGCACCCATGGACTAGGTGCGAAGTCCGGCGGCGCTGGGGAGGGCGAAGCGCTTGGTCAGCGTTTCGAGGGCTGTGGGAGAGGTACTTTTATCGCTAGTCTTTGTTAGACGTGGCGACGGTTTGGCGCGTACCTTTGCGCTTTTCCTAATCTTTTGGCCGTTATGCGACGTTGCCGAGTTTGTCGTACGGCATCGGCACATAACATCCTCCCCCCCTTGGAAGGTTTGCCGTCCCGGCAAACGATGGTGTCGAATGCAGGGCGGTTGGGGGCGGGTTAATTGAAGAATTGTCATGGTGTTATTCTGCCTTTCGATTGTTTTACGCCCTTTTGTTAGTTGAAACTTAGATGTTATCTTAGATTATTGTTAGTACTTAAAATTAGGGGACGCTTGGATTAATTTGGTCAAATAATATTTATCATTGTGTTATATAAAGTATAGAATATATTTAGTTTTGCAAGAGGTTTTGCTGTCCTTAGCCTTATTTAAATTATAATGATTATAGTTATAATGAATATACGATGTATGTAAACAGTGAAAAGTAAAAATTGATGCAAAAAAGTGATACAAAATAAATTGGTCGTCGCTATGTAAAATGGTATATAAAATGGTAACTCTTCGGTTGTCGTGGCAAAAGGAAAGTCGGGTGGTTGGCGCTGGTGATTTCAGTTTCTTGTCCTCGGGTCGAAGCAGTTCTCACAGTGCTCTTTGTATGAGCGCAGTGGTATTAGCTTGTTGCACCAGTGGTGTGTTTTCGCCGTTATTTTGCGATACATCACTCTAAATCTCCCTTTGGAATGATGGAGCGCTTTTTTCGCATCTTCTTGGTGTTTGTATGTTAGAAAGCCTGTGTGGGTGTGCGTAACGATGGCTTTCGCGTGTGGCTTCTCCAGCGGTATGTATTTCACAGTCACGATTTCCCCAAATTTGTTGAAAATTTGGTTGGTTTCGATCGTGCTGTAGTCTACCGGGACCCGGATGCTGATAGTGCTGCAATCCAGTTGTGCCAGGTCAATCATGTCTGGCTTCAAATGGCCCCACTCGCAACGATAATAACCGTAGCAGTTGTCCTTCGCTTCCATGGCCGAAATCATCATCTCGAAGTGGATGAATATCTGTAATTTGTTTTGTATCGTTGGGTGCGTTGATACGTCAAACCTGATGACACGACCAAATCCGGTGAAGTGGCCGTGCATCTGGTGTTAGTCATGGTCAGAATCTACTACCACCCTCAGTTTGCTGTAGTCATAGACCTCGTCGTTGTCGCGTAGGTCGTCAAGGTCTATGCGCTGAGTAGGTGCTTTTGCTTCTAGTGTTAGTATGTCTTGTTCGTGCAATGGCTGCTCGTAGTAAGCAGTCATTGCAAGAACATCGTCACTGGTTATTTGGTTTTTTGTCTTGCATGCTCCCACTGAATGTAGGAGCAAAGCCGCCTCCAATGTCGGTCCTTGGTAGAGGATTGTCATTGTATGCGAGTCTATGTTGTGTGCTGCTAATAGTCTGAGGGTTTTTGTGTCTTGTCTGCGATCGTCGGTCTCGTTTCTTTCGTCCGCGTCCCAGATGGAGAGGTTCAGTAGGTCGACCTGAGTCGGTCCTACTGCTCCTAGGACGTCTTGTTCGTCTTTGTCTTCTATGTCATTAGTTTTGTCATTTGTCGTGTGGTCGTGTGGTTGTTGGTCTTGGACCGAGTCTGTCAGTGAAATGGTGTCACTGTCATCGTCATTTTGGTTTGTCGTGTCTTTGAGAATTTCATCCACTTCCTCAAGCGATGTCTCGGCCCTTTCGGTCATTACCGATGCGGTTTCGGCACAGTTGTCCAGTACAATCATCTTGATGGACACCTCTTTCTTGTAGCGAGCTGTTAGCTTCCCTACGTTTTTGTTGTTTTCCACCACAACATTTATTTTCTCGACGTCTTGTATGTCTTCGAATGTTTTTACGTATTCTAGGACCTCAGTGACGTACGTTGGTGGTCTGTACGTCACTCTAAATCCTAGCGGATCTCTTTCTAAGTCCGTTTCTACGTAAAGAACATTCAGCGCTCTCGTGTGGTGTGCCATCTGTAACAAAGAAAAAAAACATAGGGTTTTTATGTGGGTCTTTTGTGTGGTTGATATTGTATTCTATTATTGAATATACTCGAATTTTTCGCTTCATGCATAGCGGGTTAGTTCAGCACTGGGTTTGCATGGTTAAAGATTTACTTTTGTTTTGGTGTGTTTTGTGTTTGTGTGTGTTTTGTTATGTTTGTGTGACAATGCGTTGGTAGACGCATTGTTATGTTTAGTTTGTGGTGTCTTCTTTTAGTATGTCATTTGCGTATTCAATTTTCCAATTTTCTTGCGGTTCTTGTGGAACTTCCTTTTTTTGTTTTTCTGCTTCTTCTATCTCTTTGTCCCAATCTTCTTGTTCATTGTCAATGGGTATAGAGTTTAGTTGTTTCCAGTTGTTTTTCATGCTTGGGTCTCCCCAGATGTCTTCGGCTTCTTCCTCTTTTATGTCTTCTTTGTTTTGGACTAGTTCATCTTCTGCGTTGTCGCTTTCATTTTCCTCGTCTTCTTCTTGATCTATGTGGTGTGGTCCTGAGTACTTCGTTTGTTTTTGCCATTGTGGTTTTGCGTACTTGAATTATTTGCGTACATTTTTTATTATTTTGTCAATGTCTTCGTTGCTGTGGAAGACTGTTTCTACAATGTATTTGTCTGGAACTTTCATGTCCCCTTCCCATGACAGGTGGTGGTAAACCATGCATGTGGTTTTCTTTAAATACTTTATTAACTCCTCACTGGTTTCTTCATCGTTAATAGAGAAATATACCTTTTTAGCATCACGGATGGTAGCCATGATGTTGTCATTGTCTTGTTCTTCGTCACTGGATGATTCTAATTCTTCCTTTCGCTCAGGCTTGTTGGCGGAAAGTTTGTTTTTCTTTCCTGCTTTGTACACTGGCTTTTGGTATTGCCATGGTACATAGTGCATTGGGGTGGTGTGAAAACGCATGAATGATTGTATGTCATTTTTTATGTTGATTGTTATGTCTTCTATTCTGTATGAACCGTTTTTATTGATATTCCAAGCGGTTCCCTTGGGTACTTGTTTTCCAAGTATCGGATTGGAATATCGATGTTGAGATGAATCGTGTCCATATCTGTTTTGCTATAACAAAAGGATGTTGTGTGTGCTTAGTCATCGTTAATAGGTGTATGTGTTTGTTTTGTGTTAGTCACTAACATATTTTCTCTGGGTGGGTTTGCACATTTTTAATAATTGTGTTTGTTTACTAATTTGCGTTGAAGGGGTGGTGCATTTAAATATTAAGTAGGTCCATGTTTAGGTAGTTTGTCTCGTCCAGTAAGGCATTTTCTTGTTCCGTGGATATTTCTTCTGTTGTTGTTTCCATCAACATGATTTCGTTGTCTTCTGATGTTGGTGACGTTTCTGGTGCATTGCTCTTGCTGTCTGTTGTGCCTTTGGGTATTGGTATCTTTGATCTTTGTAGTCTTTCTTTCCATTCCGTTTGTTTGGTGCATGTAATTTCATGTAAATGGTAAATGTCTATGTCTATATGGTTATTGCATTTATCATGTTTTTTTGTGTATTTTTCTTTGTTGGTTTTTGATGGTTTCCTGGGTACTGAGTACACTGCGTTGTATGTTGGGTTGCATTCTTCTTTCGCTTTCTTGGCATCTTCTTCGTTGAAATATTGTACGTATCCGTAGGCTAGTTTTCCTTTTTTGTCCTTGATGGTTTGGTGGTAAACTAGTTGTCCATATTTTACGAATGCTCTGAAAAATATTTCGTCTTTTACTTTTTCTGAATACTCCCATGGTAGTGTGCAGAATAGTCGTCTGTTGTCCATTGGTGCTGGCGATGCATTGACTATGTGTATTTCTGATTTTACTGAACATGTTTTTTTGTATTGTATTTCCGTTGTCTCTTCTTCGTTTGACATGTTTCTCTTTTTTGCTGCTTGATGTTCCTTTTGTTTTTTGAATCGATTTTGTTTGATTAAAGTTGCTCGTCTTTCGTAGGCTTTGGTTGCGTCTCGTTCAGTGTGGAAGGTCATGGTGATTTTTTTTGTTCCTGGTTCATATTTGTGTTGTTCGTAGTACATCGTATGTGGTGTTGCGATGTGTTCAAACTCTCTTAGAATTGCGTACATCGGTATGTCATTGTCGCAAAAGATTGTGATGGATTTTCCTTGCTTCGTGGCCATGTTGATGTTTTCTTCTTTCTACAAACGAAAGTCGCTGTTAGGGTGTTTCAGCGTCTTGTATTGGCAGTGTTAGTTTGGTCTGTGTCTTTTGTATGTCACGTCTTGTCATGTGTTTGGGTATTGCACCTTCCCCTATTTGTATTGTTTTTAATTCTATTGTGTTTGATTTTTGTGTTTTCGTGTATGTGGAGTCAAGTTCTTCAAAATTTTCGATTTGATGATTATAATGGTGATTATAATGATTATTATTATTTGTGAGGTTAACCCTCCATAGATTAATGTGCTTGCTTCAAATTTTTGTCTTTTGTGTTCGTTAATTTGATCTAATTCATTCAAAATTTCATTCAAAGGTTTTTCATTTTTCATACTAATTGCTTTGTCGCTTGTCTCTTTTGTTTTGAATATTGTACTAGGGTTTATGTTTACTTGCGATAACAGAGAGTGAAATTCTGTTATCTTAAGGTCAATGTTGGGTGCATAAATGTATGTGAAATTTGATGTTGTTGTACTTTCCCCTGCTAAAACCGTGTTTGCGGTTTTCGCTATACATTTGGGTGATATTCTTAATATTCCCGCGTCTTTTATGACTACTTTGAATTCAGGTGTTTCTTGGCAGATAAAAGTTATGGTTGTTGGTTGGCCGGTTGAGTATAGCCATGATTTGTCATTCTCTAAGTAATACCATTGTGTTTGGGTGAGCGGGTTGATTCTAATGTCGCATTGTTTGATGGAGTCAGTGGTGGGGTTTAATAATAGTGTGATTTCACAATCTGTCATTACGGGTGTGTTTTGCTGTGGGCCTAGTATGGGACAGATTTTTGCATAATGAGTGTTGGTGCATTTGCTTAATCTGTTTTCGTTGAATTTTATGTATTTTGTTTGGTCGATTGTGGTAGCAATGTGTGTGTGTGATGGCTTTATGTGTGCCATTCCCAAACTTACGTTGTTGTGCCATTGTGGTATCGCAATGGGGTGCATTTTGTATGATTGGAATTCAGTTCGATCTACTAATGGTAGGTGTAGGATGACAATTGTCTTTCCATTTTGGTGTAGTGCGTCAATTTTTGAAATTTTTATTATTTCTTCTGGTCTCATATGTTCAGATGGAATTGGTAGATCCATATCTGTACTTACTCTTTTGACATCTGCATTTATTTGTTGCAGAATATCATGTGTGAGTATGTCAGGATGAACTTTGCCATTTTTTGCTTCTCTTAGTATGTTCAATATTTTTTCATGACTTTTTATCATGTGGTCTAGGGTCATTTCTAATCTTTTTACGTAGAGCATGATTTCTACCAGGTATTTCATTTGTTCATTTTCTTTTAGTACACTTGTTACGATTTGCTTCAGTGTTTTTTCAAAACTTTCTAGAATGAGTTGGTGGTTTTTTGTGGTTTTGTATAAATCATCGAATTTGGTTGCTATTATGTGTGTGTTTTCTTTAACTAAATGTATGATTTGTTTTTGATCAGTGAATAATTGATCAATATTTTGGTTGACTTTGTCAATGTCATCTTCGGTGGCTAGGCCAAAAAGCGATTTGCTTATTGATCCTATGAATCCAACTGGTGTCATTCTTTTCATTCTGATGCTCGATGGGTATTTCGAGTTAGGATATTCAATTTGACCTAGGTTGTTTATGGTTTCTTTGATGGTTGTTTTCAGCTCTGTTAGCGTTTTTTGTTTTATCTCTAGTAGGTCAGTGCCTAGGGCATTTTTGCATTTGTATTCTTCAATCGTTGTTATGCATTTATTGTAGACCTCCATGTGGGATTGTGATGGGTTGTGTATGTTTAGGAATTGATCAACGTCGATGACTATGTTGACTTTCCAGTCTGCTCTTATTATTTTGATTTTGTTTGATTTTTCATAATAAATTCCAGGGTTTGGTGATAAGGTTTCTTGTATGTGCAATTTATTTTCGTTACTATGTGTGCTAAAGCTTGGTATAGTGGTGATGAACAGGATGAATGAGACTGTGCGGCGGTTCATCTGTAACAAAATGAATTCTAGTCAGAATTGCTGTCTGATTTTGGATCTTCAGTATCTATATGTGCATCTTTGAGTTTGTCAATGTGTTTTCTAATTCTTTTGCCATTGGGGTATTCTAGTATGACATTTTTTCTACCTATGAATTCGATGATTTTCAGTGGTTTATTTCTGTAGGCATCGAATTTACTTGTTCTTGGTTCATTTATTAGGCGTGCGTATCCGCCTATTTTGCCTTTGAATTTTCTGATTTTGTGGTCATATCTTTCTTTTGATTTCATTTTGTTGTGTATTATTCTTTCTCCTGCTAATACTTTCATTTCATCTAATCGGAGTATTAAATCTCTGATGTACACGTTGTATGTGCGTAGTTTTTCGTCTGATGGTATCTTGATTGGGAAACGAGCTGTTTTGCCGTATACCAATTCAAATGGTGTGAAGTTGGTTGCTGCATGAACGCTTGTGTTGTATGTGAACGTGGCAAATGGTGCTAATTTGTCCCAGTCATCGTATTTTTCTGAATATATTCTTATGAACTCTACTAGTGGAGCATGACTTCTTTCTAACGAACCATTTGTTTGTGGTCGGTAACCTGATGTTGTTAATCTATTTATTTTGAAAATTTGCAACATTGTTTCTACTATGCTTTGATAGAAAACTTGTTCCTCTGTCTGAGAGTATTGCTCTTGGTGCTCCAAATTGACAAATTAAATGCTTGACCAGTGCATCTGCGATGGTGGTTGCATTCAGATTTTTAATTGGTATAGCAATTAAATACTTTGTTAGGTTGCATTGCATTGTTAGTAAGTGGCAATTACCTGATGGCGTTTGTCTTAATTTGCCGACTGTGTCAATCGAGACTTTGTCAAAAGCTTCTATTGGTGTGTCTGTGATAATCATTGGTTCTCTTGTTTTGAATCGTTCAATTTTCTTTTCTTGGCAACTTTCGCATTTTCTTATGTAATTTTGAATGTCATTGCGCATTCCTGGCCAATAATATCGTTCTCTGATTTTGCGATATGTTTGGTTTATACCTTTGTGACCACCGGTTAGGCTGTCATGTAAATTTGCTATAATTTGTTTCCTTTCTTTTTCCAATGGTAGTTCTACTTTTCCATAGCAGATTGTTACCTTTATTGGAGAATTGTTGAAGGTTTTTGCTAGAAGCTCGGTGATTAGACCGGGTTCTAATTCATCTGTTAAATCGCCTCTATGCGATATTCTGAAACTTTTTGCTTCATTTTTTATTAATACTGTTTTCAAATTTTGCAAAGAATTCTCTAATTCTGCAATTTTTATTTTGTTGTAATACTTGTCTTTGATTATGACAGAATAAATTTTGTGTTTTTTGAACGCTGTAACAAAAATTTGACCGATGTGCGGTTTTTTGTTTTTGATGTTCGTTAACTCTATTGCTCCTATGTCAGTGAGTAGTCTGACTATTGCAGTGGTACAGTCGCAGTCTTGTGAAAGAAAATGTACTAAATTATCTCTTTTGTATGTTAGACATTCTCTTATGGTTACTATTTGTTCTCTTTCTGGTAGCAATTTTCGATCTGTGTCTGAATCCTTGTCAATTGTCGAATTAATGGATTTTTGCACTGAACCGTATCTTTTGTTTATTGGTTCTAATAGCTGTGGGATTGTCACTAACCATGGAACTGTTGTTTCTGGTGGTTGTGAATACCATATTTCATAAGTTTTGTCGTCAAAATTTTCATTTATGACGCTTATATCTGTTGTTTTCAGCTTTACTTTTTTATTCGGATGTGGTGTGCTTTTGGCATTCGGAGATTTATTTATTATTCTTGTGGTGTCTGAAATTCTACCTTTTGTTGGGTATATTATCCCGTCTATGGATGTTTCATCTTCTTCAGGTTGAGAATCTCTTGCCTGTTCATATCTTTTCACCAACTCTCTTTGAGATTTTTCTATTAATTTTTGCAGTCCCTCTTCCATTACTTCATCCATGTGTTTGGTGCCGTAATGTGCATTTAGTTCATCCATGCAGAATCTCATTTCCTCTGTTTGTTCTTCTCCATCAGAGAAGTGAGTTACAGCAATGTCGTATTGTTTGTTGATCTCGGTTTGTTGTGGGTGCAATTCTTCAAATCTTGCTATGCTTTCTTCTAATTTTCTGCTAGCTTCTTCAACTTCTTTTCGTGACAATGTTGTGACATTCGATGCATTAGTTATTGATTCGTCATCAGATGATTTGTCTGTGCCTGTATCACTTTTAGCTGTTATTGCTATTTCTATATTACTTATTGTTTTGTCGTTGCTGTCGTTGGATGATAATTCGTCGTTATCGCTATTTGCTTGTTGCTGTATTTCTGACTCATCTATTCTTAATGCGCTGCGTCTTGGATCCTCTAAAGGCGGGTTATCACTGGTGCTACCCTCTATTGTTGTTGAGGACAACCATGAAGTATTTGATATGTTTGTTTTTGTGGAGGTGTTGGTGTCTGTATCACTATTATTGGTGTCATCACTATGTGCTTTTGACGTTGAAGCTTTTTGGCTGTTGCTTGGTGATTTTAGTCGTTTTGACTTTGGGTATGCTCCTTGTTTGATGTATTGTTTTATTTTGCTTTCAACCTGAGGTACTTTTGCTCTCGTTCTTTGAGCAATGACACTATGATCCAACTGTGGAGCTTCTTTATTTGTTTTTGCTCCTATTGGCCTTCCTCTACCTTTGGGTGCCTCTGCGTTCCCCAAGGTTTGTGCTCTTTGTCTTGGAGTCGGGTTTTTCTCTTTTGATGTGCTTGGTTTTTGTTCATCTATTATCATTACTTTTAATTTTGAGAGGTTTTTGTTTATTTCTTCCTCTGTGAGTGTTGGTGGGTTGCGAGACAATGCGTCTGCATTTTTGTTCAATTTTCCAGGTTTGTACTTGAAAGTGTATTCATAACCTGTGAAACGGAACATCCACCTCATTAGTCTTTGACCTGGATCTTTTCTACTGTGCATCCAATTTAATGGTTCGTGATCACACACCAGAGTGAATTTTCTGCATAATAAGTATGGTTGGAATTGATGTAAAGCGTATAGTACTGCTAGACACTCTTTTTCGGTCGTACTATAGTTTCTTTCAGCTTTACTGAGTAGCCTCGATAGGAATTGAACGGGATGTTCAAAACCATCGGTTTCTTGACTTAAAACCGCGGCAATTGCGTAATCTGACGCATCTGTTGTCAATATGAATTCCTTGTCAAAATCTGGGAATTGCAAAATTGGTTCACTCATGAGACATTGTTTCAATTCATTGAAAACGTCTTCACACTCTTGTGTCCATTCGAATTTCTTGTTATTTTGCAGTAATGCTGTTAATGGTCTTGCTTTATCCGAAAATTTTGGTATGTATTTTCGATAATATCCGAACATTCCTAAAACTTCTTGAATGTTTGTCCTGCATTTTGGACGTGGTAATTTTGCTATTGCCTCGACTTTTTTTGGGTTTGGTTCGATGCCTCGTGCACTGATTATGTGTCCTAAAAATGCAACTTCTTTTCTGAAAAATTCAACTTTGTCAGGTTGCAGAACTAGTTTAGCTTGTCTTAATCTTTCCATGAGATTTCGTATTCGTTGTTCATGTTGTTTGAGATCTTTGCTGTAAACAATAATGTCGTCTAAATATACTAACATTTCAATATTTTGCAGGCCGCGCAGGATTTTTTCCATTAGGCGCTGAAATGTGGCCGTAGCGTTTTTTAAACCTTCAAGGCATTCTTTTGTATTCATAATGACCATTTATTGTGGTAAACGCTGTTTTGTAACAATCTTCTGGTGCCATGGGTATTTGTTGGAACCCTGATGCCAGATCAAATATGGAAAAATAGACCGCTCCTCCTAGCTGATCCATTATGTCTGTTATATTTGGTAGTGGGTAAGCATCTCTGATTGTTTTTTTATTTAATTCTCTAAAATCTATTACCATTCTCCATCTTGGATTGCCTTGACTGTCTGGCTTTTTTGGTATTATCCAGATGGGAGAATTATACGGGGAGTTTGAGTCTGTTATTATTCTGTCTTTTAACTTCTTTTGCACACTTTCCCTCACAATGTCTTTGTGTTTGGGTGGGTGTCTATATTGTTTGGTATTAATAGGCACGTTGTCTTCTAGATGTATTTTGTGCTGTATCATATCTGTACACGGTAGTTTGTCTCCAGGTAGCAGGAATCTGTCTAGATAATCGTCGATAATTCGGTTGACTATCTGTTTCTCTTCAATGTTGAGATGATCTCTTCTAATTGCCGTTTTGACTTTTTCCATTCGTTCTGGAATGTTTGAAACTACTTCTCCGTCAAATTCACTGTCGGTTTCTTCTAGAAAGTTTGGCTCGGTGTCAAATGGTATTAATTCTTTTGCATTTACTTCAATTGTAACTTCTTCTTGGCTTGTATTTATTGCCAAGATTTTGCATGTGTTATTGTCATTGATATACACACCTTCGCCCATGAATACATCATTGTTGCCGGTGTCAATTCTTGGAATGTATCCTTCTTTTAAATCTGTGTTTATTAGATTTATTTGTACAACTTGTCTGGTTCTCGCCGGTATTGTGCATTTCACTGCATTGTTTGTGTTTGCATATATTTCTTCGAATGATTCGTCAGTGCTGTTTTTGACTTCATTTACTTGTAATAAACTAT
Organism: Philotrypesis tridentata; assembly: GCA_018906965.1. Classification (NCBI taxonomy): domain Eukaryota; kingdom Metazoa; phylum Arthropoda; class Insecta; order Hymenoptera; family Pteromalidae; genus Philotrypesis; species Philotrypesis tridentata. The sequence continues at coordinate 55,734 of JACCIB010000881.1, forward strand.
CTATTTTTCGCCTTTTTGCATTTTTGGGTAAATGTTCCTCTTCATGACCCTTAAATGGTATGGGGTGCATGACGTCGCTATTTACCATTAATGCATTTTTGTAGTATGAAATTACTGCTTCTTCTTTTTTGAGGTAATTTCTACCCAACATTCCATCTGCTTGGATGGGAAAATCGTCGTGTACGATTTGGAATTTCACTGGTGTATTCCTGATTAGCAGGTATACTGATCCTAGCGTTGGCACTGTTTGTATAGTGATGCCACCTAGTTCTGTGTTGTCTTCAGTGTTGAATGGTAGGTCATCGTGTAGTACACTGAGTTTTATTATGTTTACTGTGGCTCCGTTGTCGATCATAAATTCGAGCCATGGTTTAGTGGTACCTTCTGGAATTCTTATTCTGACTATTGTTGGTTCGTCATTCTCCCAGTCATACTTTTGAGGATTTTTACAGTTGGCTGAACACACTCTTGGGATGGATTTTCCACTTGGATTTTCATTATTGCTGCTGGTTGTTGTTGTTGTTGCTGTTGCACTTGTTGTTTGTTTTGATTCATTTGCTGCATTTGTTGTTGGTATTGTTGTTGATCGTTGTTCTGCTGGCGATTCTGTTGTTGGTTTGGGTTTTGGTAGTTCTGCCTCCATTGGTTGTTGCGATAATTCTGCTGATATCCTTGTTGGTTCCTCTGATATTGTTGGTTCTGGTTTTGGCTCGCTACGCGGGGATCGTAACGAGCCCCATGGTAGTTTAAATTATTGCTACCTTGGTTTTGATTGTTTGGTTGTGATCTCCAATTCTCTCTCTGATCTGGTCTATTGTTGTAATAATTTCTAAATTGACCATTTTGCGGGTTGAATAATTGTCTTTGTTGCCCGTTGTTATTGCTTCTCCAGTTATTGTTTTGATTATTTGGATAGCCGCCTTGATAATTTCCTCTGAAATTTTGGTTGTTTCGATAATAACCTTGTTGATTTTGATTATTATATTGTTGTCGTTGATACCCTTGTTGTTGATTTTGTTGATAATTGTTTGGCTGGCGTTGCTGATCTTGCTGCTGATTTGCTGGTGGTTTGTTTTCAATGTATCCAATGTATCCGGAGTTTCTTTGTTGGTAGTAATTGTTATATTGATTGCGTTGATAGTCATTGTTTTGTCGATATTCACCATAGTAATTGTTTTTTCTGGCATTGTATGGCCTTGTGTCTGGTATTATGTTAGCCTCCATTCTTACTTCCAGACGGACAGCTTCTTCGTATGCATCTTTTATTGTTTTTGGCTTAGTGGCGTCTACAGGCGACTGATAATGCTGGTGGTAATCCTCTTATGAATATATCTACTGCTTCATCTTCTAATGGTGAGATGAGTAGAGCTATGTTCTCTTCTCCTTTTTCTTCTTTTAGAGCATTGCGAGCACTGCTTAATAATACACAAATTTCATCGTAGAAGTCTCCGACGTTATCTTTTTGTCTCATTCTCAAATCCTTTAGTTTGTGGCTAAAGTATTTGTAGTCTCTTCCTGGACCAAATCGTTGTTTGAGATGTTTTATCAAATCATCTATGTTTTCTATTTTCTTGTTGTTTATGCTTTTCCTTGCAGCTCCAGTTAATTTCTGTAATGCATTTCTCATGAATTGTGATCGCAAGGTTTGCGGCACTAATTCATGTGCCTTGCGTAGATCTTGTATATAGGTTCTAAGTGTGTGGTATTTGCCGTCAAATGTTGGTATGCCATTGATGCAATTCATCAATGTGAAACTTTCAGCCATTGATGTTATCAGTTGTGCTGAAGCGTTCGCTGTTTCATTCGCCGTTGATTGCGAGCCTGTAATGTTGAATATCTTCTTTGTTGACTCTTGTTCTCTGATGTAAATTTTTTTTAAGTAGTTTGATTGCTGGTTGAAAATGTTGTTTGATAAACGCGCTTACAGTTAAGAAAAAAAAATATCGAATGGAATAATCAAAAATGCGATGTGGATGCAATTGAAAATCTATGCGATGGAAATGGAAACAATTTGCGATGAAAGTTTGAAAACAAGAAATTTAATTTGCTAAACGAGAGGATTGTGAACCGCTGACCAGGGTATATGTGTTTCAGATTTGGGATGATTCTATTTATTAATTGCTAATTTTTATTTGGTTTGAAGATTAAAAGGGGTGAATTGGGAAAAAAAAATTTTTTTGAAAAGTATATGTGCTGTGACTCGATGGTGAAAAAAAAAATTTTGTTTTTTACAATATGGGAGAGAAAAGGGGAGAAAAACGAAATGTTTTGCTATTGTTCAGTTGAGAGGGGCTTTCGCAATGCTTATTGACTATTGTTAGTAATTTTATTACGATTAAAAATTCGGTGCACTTCAGACTGTGTGTCTGTGCCTAGTCAAGGCTTTCGATTTGAAATTCAGTTTATGGTAGTATCTTATGATTATAGATGTGGTAATTAAAAAAAATTGTTGTATTCGCTATGCAGAAAAAGTTATTATGTTTCTAACTTAATATTGGTGGGGTTGTTATATAAAAAAAACGATTGTTTTGCAAACAATGGTACAGCTTGTTACTATTATATTAAAAATAATTTAAAGTAATTTGTTGGGTGTAATGAGACAAAACAAAAATTAATTTTATTTTGCTTTGTTGGGGGTAGATAAAAATATGTTTTAAAATTTAAAAAAAATGGGCGTAAAATTAACTAATGGGGAATAATTTAACCGAGAAAAATTTCAAATACTTAAATATGTTTTCGAATTAGGAGGTTTAATTCCTTTTGGTGAAACGTGTGTTTCTGGAAAAAAATTTTGAAAAGTTTTGATTACCGAGAAAAAAAATTTTGAATAGTGAGAGAAAGAGAAAAAAAATTTTGAAGTTTAGTGTACTAAAAAAATTGTTTATGATTGTTAATTAATAAGTAATTAATAATTGTTGATAATTGAAAGTTATTTTTTGTAAAGGGGAGAAAAAAAAATGATGGCTGATTCGTTTACTTATGTTTGTTGTTGTATGTAATTCAACCTGGGTGTATTCCGAGGAAAAAAAAATTTTCCGTGAAAAAGATTTGAAAATGTTTAATATAAATTTGTCTATATTGTTAACAAGACAAAATAATTTGCCTAAAATTAGCTAACCTGGGTTGGTTTTGTACCGTTTACTTAAAAAAAATGATTGAGAAAAAATGATTTATAATTATTACTTGTTGTTTATTATTGTTGTTTAATTTTAACTGAATTAATTATAATTATTCATAAAGACTTCCAGAGTGTTTGCTATGATGAATGGCACTCAAAAAAAAAATTAAAGTTTCCGATGTTAAGTTGAATTGTGTTTCCGGGTATATTGTTTGCTTGATTCTGTTAATTATTAATAAGAGTGGATCAATAATGTTAATCGCGGTTCGATTTTGCAAAAAGTTGAGGAAAAAAAAATTTTATTCTTCAATGTTTGTAACAAAAAAAAAATTATTTATTGCTATTTCTAAATATTAATAATTAATTATCAATTGATCATGTATTTGTTTTGCAAAAGGAGAAAGAAATTTTATAAGTAGCTATTGTAAAACAATTAAAATGTTCAGAATACGTGATGTGTTTCAAAAAGCGTTGTCAAATACATCTACTTTGCCTTAAAGCTATAATATACAATGCGTCTAAGTTCGTTCGTGTTCGCAAATTGATTGATTGAGTCGCGCGTTTGTGTTATTGCACAGGTACCTTAAAGTCGATGCTCGAGTTCGAGTGTCGATCGTACCATCGACCGCGGCGCTGCGGCGATTTTAGTATACATATATGGTGCAGTCCTATGCTACCATGTATAACCTCGCGCGCGTGTTGTCTGCAGTCTGTTTAGTTTTCCGCCGTTGGAAAATCCGCGAAAATCGAACGAAAGTGGTTGAAACCCGTACTCAGTGAGTGCTCACAGTGCTCACAGTGCACACGTCTTTTGCTCACAGATCTACTGCGCTTGTGTCCTCATCTAGGAGGCAGTTGTCTGTGGGTAAATGTTTTATTGAAATAAAATTTATTGACTGTGCACGGCCCAGACTCTGGTTCTTGTGTCACACAGCCTGCGTGACGAGATCTGCTCTTAAATCCTTAAATGAGGAGGCAGCTCGTGTTCAATGAATTTTGCTTATGTGGATAATAAATGCAAATATTAATAATTATGCCATCAGCCCTGGTTCTGGTGTCACACGGCTAATGTGCTATGATTGAATTAGTGCAAAATAGTGGAAATATTTAAATCAAAATAATATATTGTCGTATTTAAAAATACAACCAGTGTTCGCATTAAATTTGTTTAAATTGTGTTCTAACTTGGGCAAAGTAAAATCAAGGTTGAATTGCCAGGGCCCCTCTTTGGTGTGCAATAAATTGAAATAACGTGTTGTGCTTCACTTTTATGTGTGGCTGTCGCTATTATTAGCAGCTACGTGCCTGAATGTCAGAAGAAGTGCTTTTATCCTAACTGTACAAATCTGTAACTCTTGTGGCACGAGAAGTTTACTATTTGTGAGACAAAAAAAAATTGCAAGTGTTGAATGCGACCAGAGATGCAGTTTTGAATTGGTGCAAAATTTTGTGAAACTATACGTGTTCAGTTAATCAACTTGGACAGAAGTAGAGTGATTTTTTCTTTCATGTATTTCTTTTAGCAAGATAGCATCATTTGTAATTTCCTCATCGTGACAAAAACTATTTGGCCAAAATTGTGCAGATTGTTTGACACACACAAAATAAAAAAAGGACTTAGTTTGGCTTTGGTGACCAAAAAAATTTTGCTTAAAGATTTGACTTTTCAATTATGCTTTTTGAAAATTCTTTGAATATTGAGCACGTTACTCCTAGATTCAAGTTATTTATCTAGCTTGCACAAAATTAAAATAGAGTGAAATGATGGTATTGTAGTTAACCTCTTTTTTGTGTTTTGTCGTTGCTTTTGCTAAAATTTACTTGAGTTCATGTGAAAAACTGATTCTATTCGGGCCGAGTTACTTCACAACTTTTGCAGCACGAATCTTCAAAGTGCTGACAAAAATGCTTGCTAGATTTTCTTTTGAGTGAAAGTGTTATTTGTGAGACAAAACAAAATTGTTAATTTTAAATGTGCTTAAACTTATGATTTTAAATTGACTTAAAAATTCTGTTGCAGCAGCATTAAGTTGATTGTGTCGAATGAAAATAAAGTGTTTTCACCAAAATTGCATCACTTGTGCGTTTCTTGTTAAAACAAAATGTGTTCAAATTGATTTGAAATTATGCATATTATTTAACATGAAAAAAAAAAGGAATGTAGCCTGGCGTTTTGCAATAAAGACCCTCAGTTGAAAATTCGACTTTTTGATTATAATTTTCTTTTGGTGTGTACCTTGAATCGTAAACACCTGGTGATTTCCCAAATCTGCCAGCGGGAAAAAATGAAATTGTAATGCGATTTAGTTCTATTTATCGCCTAAATCTACTCACACAAATTATTTAACAAAAGGGTGTGTTAGTTATGCAAGTTTAAGATTTTTTTTTCTTTTTCAGCACGAATCTTCAAAGTGCTTTTCTTTTTAATTTTCCATTGTTGAAATTTTTATGGACAAAAAAAACAAAATAGGGGGACAATTTTGTGGCAAAATTTTCACTGTTTTGGGTTAGTATTAGCAATGAAGTAAAATGTATGTCAACTTATGTTGTGCGTGATTTAGACGAGCAATTCGAATTTGTGAAATTATTAATTATTGATAACGCGACTCAACCTGATTAAATACGAAAATTGTACTGTGCGATTTATTCCGACTGGTAGTTAGTTTAATAAATGTTTTTCACTCGCGCATTCACTGATTTCGTCCGAAGTTAGAACATTCGAAAAAATGCTTCTTGAGCGCGTCTCGATCTCAACTGCGTATTCAAGTTTGCGTACTACACGCGTACCACTGCACTGTAGAGTGTGCGTTAACAGTGCCGTCGCTTGGCGTAGCTTCTACCCACGCTCCTCGTAATGGCGGCGCGCGCGCTTCGCCTCCCGTTCAAATTTTTAGACGCGTCTCTCGGCACAATTTTCAATTTCGCGGCACTGTTAACTTCTTATATTTTTTCTTTGGTTTAGTCGTTTAAAATTGGGACAGAATTTTCAATCCCTCCGGGGCCTCCACTGATTCTCTGTTAGGTTAAGCCTACAGAAAGTTTTTCGTCACACGCGGGTTTAGATGAGCGCGGCAAAAATCGAGAGGGGAAGAAAGCATCTGAGTCGTGCGTTCATGCACACGACACCGCACTTGGTAGCGTGCGATCCCTTGGTGGTCCGTCGGAGCGCAGATTCAAAAAATTAGCGTGGGGCGGAGCCAATGCGCGGTCGCGAAACAAATGATCACAGAATCAATAATTAAATTTATTATAATTTTTACCTTCTTCCTCGGGGGGTGAGAACTGGAATCAGCAGCAAATGGTCAGTTGAAGTTCCACAAAATAGCGCAGACTTCGACGGTGCTTTGGAATCAGCAAACCAAGTCAGGACCACAACGAACGAGATCGAGCGACAAATGGATCGGCGTCCCTGGACGGTGGAGTTTGTCGGAGTATTCAGGCCGAAAAAATGTAGCGCGCCGAAATCGTTTCAAAAAAGGTTTTTATTGGAGTTCAAGTAAAAGATACAAAAATGGAAAATTAATGCCACTCAGGCTTCTATGAGAAATAAAATGATACTCGATAGCACGAAATAGCGTGTGGGTAGCTCGGCAGCTCGAGACGCTCTGCCGGAGGGCTCGCAATTATGCGTCGGAGAGAGCGCGTCACTCTCTCTCCCACTAATTGTTCTTACCTCTCCCCTATCCCTCTCTTCGCTTCATTTGCGTCTTCACTCTCTCTCGCACCCATGGACTAGGTGCGAAGTCCGGCGGCGCTGGGGAGGGCGAAGCGCTTGGTCAGCGTTTCGAGGGCTGTGGGAGAGATACTTTTATCGCTAGTCTTTGTTAGACTTGGCGACGGTTTGGCGCGTACCTTTGCGCTTTTCCTAATCTTTTGGCCGTTATGCGACGTTGCCGAGTTTGTCGTACGGCATCGGCACATAACAAATGATAAATTCCCAATAATAAATATACTAAATGTTATTGGCATTAATAATTTTATTTTATTTATATAACGAATATCTTGATAATTTTGTATACTATGAATTAAAATTCCTAATCTTATAAATATTATTGATTTAAATATAGCATGAATAATTAAATGAAAATAAGATAATTCTCAATTTTTTATTCCATAAATTATTATTATTAATCCTAATTGTGATAATGTTGAATATGCAATAATTTTTTTATATTATATTCAAAATTTGCTGATATTCCAGCAAATAGTATAGTTAATAAATCAGTTAATACAATATAAAATAATAAATTAATATTTTTAAAAATTAAATAATGAAATCAAATTATTAGATATCCTCCTGCTGTAACTAAAGTGGAAGGATGAACTAATGAAGAAACTGGTGTTGGGGCTGCTATAGCAGCCGGTAATCACGAAGAAAAAGGAATTTGAGCTCTTTTAGTAAAGGAGACAATAATAATTATAAAAATACATAAACTATTTAATTTATTTAAATTAATAAAATTCCAGGAACCTATTAATAATATTATTCTAATTGATAATAAAATTATTACATCACCAATACGATTTATTAAAACTGTTAATATTCCTGAATTAAATCTAGAATAATTTTGATAATAAATAATTAAACAATAAGAAATTAATCCTAATCCATCTCATCCAATTATTAATCTAATTAAATTAGGTCAGTAGTATGTAGGCACCTTGGAGAATGCAAATAAAAATAACCTTGACCTGCGTGACCTTCTGATCCCTGCCACTATGGTCAAGGTTACTTTTATTTACATTCCCCAAGGTGCCTCAGTTACTTTGGAGACCCCCTCCCCTTTCTATTATTTTCGCCAAAGTGTCCCTCTGAGATAGACAAAACTTTGGAGAAAATCGGCAGAGTCCCCATCTATTTTGGAAGGAACTTTGGCGAGGCACAACTACTCACAAGTTGCATCCTCCCCCGACGAACACCAACGGCAAACTAGCGGCTTTCAGTTTGAATTATTGGTTAAATCCCCTCTACCAAAACATTTTTGCCCTTCTCCTCTCTTTCTAACAACAAATAGAGAGTATGGGGTCAACAAATAGAGTGTATGTATGTTTTAAATATATTTATTCAGAGTAAGTACTTACAACTAGATACAATTTATTCATTCGATTTCTTATAAATATTTGTATTTAAATATGTTACTAAATTATATAAATGTAGATTAACAAATTCATAAATTATAATATGAATATCTTCTAAGATTAGGGTTATATTTTTTTCTTTCAACTTGTTAACAATTTTGTCGACCAACGCCCCGTCAAAGTCGCGCATTGAACTTTCTACATTGTAAGCAGTATAATATGTGTATCGGGAGTCTTGGATATTTGTAAGCACATCTCTACTGTAATTACCCATCTCTTTTATCACAATTTCTATTACGTCTTTGACTTTTAATAAATATTTAATTCTTTTGTCAATAATTTTAGCCACAGCCTTCAAACGATCAAACGTGACTCGTTTAAATACAAGTGAAGGCTTGCGTAATTTTTTTAATCTGGCCTCGCCAGTCCCCTGATCACAATCGCTCGTCTCGTCCACCAGTTCAAAGGCTCGATCAGAGTAGCTTATCATAAATCTCACTACAAATCCACCAATGCTGATGCGATGATCCAGCATTTCCTCGCCATTATAGTCGCGGAAGAATCGTTCAATCTCATCGAATTTTTCCCGAAATAGTGTCCAGGCTGTCAGTGAGAAAGCTGCTCCGCGAAATTCTTGATTCGTCAGGCGTATCACAGGGTTGAAGTCACCAGAGCCGACAGCATCATTTTCCAAACCCACGTGAATCAATTTTCCATAAGAGTTGTTCAATGCATATACCATCGGTAGGACTTGGTGGCAACGGTACTTGGTGGTCCGACTCTCCATCTCAATCTTACTCTCAAGTTGTCTCTTTTGACCTGCCATTATGTCGACGTCTTCCTTCCTTTCCAACGAGTTATCTTTACTAAACTGTGTACTTTAGACAGTAAGCTCGCCGGCTTATATACTAAACTAGAGTGGCTCAACAGTGGGGATATAGAAAGGAGGGTATCTTCACCAGGAGTGGGAGACCAATCAAATCATTTGGTCGTAGAGTGGGGATCCAATAAAAATTGACAACTACAGCATTTTTAAAAAGACCCAGAGTTTATTATATCCTATTACATTTTCAGCTCACATTACATTTTTATATAGTATTATAATCTGTCGACAAATTTTTCAGCTATCTCATCATTTTTTCTCAAATCTGATGAGAAATTCGCAAGGAATCGCTTTACACCCAAACCGTTAAGCATATAATATAAAAACATGATACAATATTTTCCACACACATTAGAAAAACTGCTTTGCAACGGTATATTACACCATCTTAACCGTTTGCAGTTTCTCTGGATTTGGTTTACATGATTAGGAATACGCGGTGGCGCGCCAAAGCTATCGAAATACCAACCAACGCCATTTTTAGTAACATACATCGCTACCCAGTGCCTACCGCGTCTCTTATGATTCTCTGTGTTAAAGACAAAACCACATGGTTTTACCCACGTTATCGGAATTTGATCGGCCGGATAAACTCCGACTGCATGAGACGTCAGCTTTCGAAGCTTCTGGAGAATAACCACAGAGTTGAAAGGACGCTCTGATGACTTAATTATGTCAAGTCCACTACCCCGTGTAGTTAACCAGCGCTTCAAGGTATAGGCGTTGTTGAGTGCGCAACTATATCGGAGGTGATTATTTTTAATTGTGTGTTGTAAACAATATACCTCACAATAAGATAATTTATGAAAAGGTGGACACTGATTTTCGCGCTCCAAATCAATAATCTCCCGTGTTGTGTATTTCTTCAGCAATTTTGCTTTTTCCTCACCGCGTACATAAATTTTACGTGCACCCTTGCAAATATCTTGAAAAGTTTTGTAAAACTTCTTCAAACTCGTGTCGCCCTCGTACCAATCCAAACCGTGATGATGTATCGTCAACCAGTTATTCTGCCTTAAAATGTCTTTTTTCAAAAATGTCGTTTTACAAATAGGCGAGATTATCCAGTGTGCAGAAATATCTCGATTTAACTCAACAATACCCACTTCTTTCGGTATTACACGGCCTTTGTTATCCTTAAAGAATTGCACGTCAACAATTAGATCCATTGTTATTTTTGTAAAGACGCAACTGCTCAGTTTACAGAGAATAAAACGACTGGCCGGACTCGATAAGAGTGGCCCGTATTTATACTGTTTTTCCTCGATACGCCGTCTATCTGTTTTAACCGCTGTAATCTACTAAAACTTGTCGAGACGAGTCAATTTCCACCAAATTGTCATACTCAGCATAAACAATACAATTCACAACTGCTTCTCGTACGCTACCGAATCTCACATCATTCCTCACACTACCTCTTCGAATTAAGTTCCAATGAGCATCATTGTTTGCCGATAAGTCGGGTGTCAAATGAAATGCAAAAAAACAATAGCCATTCGGATACGCGTCGCGCGATATCGAATTACCCATATTTGAAAAATGAACACCCGTGCCCGAGAAGAGCGTGTGGTATGCGTCCACATATGTCATTGTACTTTTAAAGTCAGGCTGTAATGGTTTCGATGGTAATTGAACACCATCTACATACAAGCACAGAAAATTAATATTAAAGCTTTTGAAATTAAACGGATTGAGTTGCGAATGCCCATTGTAAGCCTGGTTCTCGATAAAACCAATAATAATTCTTTTTGGCAATTGACCCAAAATAATATTATCGATTGATTGACCATGCACACCACTGTTTAGAGTTTCAACACGGGTAATCGGATACTTTGCCGTAGTCTTGGCTAGAAATTTCTCATGAAGCATCGATATACTCGGATTGATTTTGACACGCCGAACAAATAGTGCTGCCTCAGCTATGCGGGCTACGTACACATTCTCCTCAGCTATTAGACAAAAGCTGTCACGAGATGGTATAAGTTTTATACGCACCTCAACCCCGCCAAGCATCAATCTATCCATATTCAGCACATCGACATGCAAATGATCCAGCAAATCAATTTTATTATCGGTCATGACTTTTTGACGTTTTGCAAAGCCGGCATTATCTGTATCGATATTATCCATTTTACCGGCTGTATCATCGTACCATAAGACGCGGGTCAAGTGTGAATTTTTTGCCGCTGGCCCGTAATTCAATAGTGTCTCAATGTACGATCTGTAGGCGTAAGCATTATTTGGTGGTGACACGGGTTTCTGATTGAAGGATACATCTACTTGACTAAACAACGAATGCATAAAGTTGATTACAGGCCCGACAGAAGGTGGTTTGTCGTCATCTCTGTCTGGTGCGGTAGTTCGCACTATGTTCACACGTAAACTTAACAGTGTGTGCGCTAAATCGAGATACTCAGAAGTGCCAGGTATCACAAACTCTATTCGTGCTTGATCGGCAAGCGATGAGATCGGTTTATACTGGACCCAATGAGAACTCTCAATTGCCGTCTGTGATGGTGGCAATTCAAATAGCGATAACTCGGACTTTATCGAGTCGCAAGAGTCGGTGTGTAAAAAAGCCATTTCGAAAAATCGTAAATTCAACTTCCAAATATGTCTCGCTTCTTAACGGTGGAAATCTTCTTTTTCACAATCGTCTTTATAGCCGTCGGCTTCTTCTTATTCTTTTTTGTAGTAGATGTATTCCGCTCTCCACCACGACCAGTTTTCGACTGTGATTTTGCTGCTGCGGAATTATCATTGTAGGTCTTGAGAGCGCGAAAATCGGCCAAGTCAGCCTCCCACAGCTCGTATGGACTGAACACGTGATACGGTCGTCGGGGAAAACGATGACGTACCATTTTGTGTTGGGTGTGCGTATCCTGGCTCTCAAGCCACCCTAACACTTTGTTCGGTGGAAAATTTTTACGTGTTGCCCGCACAAGTCTATCACCTCCTGCGTATGCTGATGGAGCTGGTAGGCCGTAGTACAATTGTTCGAGCTTAGTCTCCATTCTCAGACCGACGTCTAGTGCCGACTAAACTCTTCTGTCTTTTGCGTGCACGTTTAAAGGCTTTTCGGCATTTTCGATACACTCTGTCAAATGTGATTTTACTAACCATGCATAAGACAGTTAGAAGAGCGGCCCCCTTCTCCTCTCGACTCGACGTCTCGGAGAGCTTACGTGAAAAAGCCCGCTCGGCTAGGTACCGATCGGCTCGGGTCCGCCCAGTGCCACTACTACCATCGTTCTGCAAGTAGGCAATGTCATGCTCGAGACACGCGTGATCGAGGGGGTTTATCCCATTCTCACCACGTGCGAGTCTCTCCTCGAGATGCGTGCCAGGTCCGAGAAACTGATATCCCGGCAAATGCATTTCGAATGGTATCCGATTAATCAAGGTGTCTAAGGTGGTAACAGAACGACCACCATCACCATCATCACCACTGCCGCCATCAGCGCCGACTGTTGGACACTTTTTCAATCCATCTCCATGCGTTCCCATTTTGTTATGCCGGTAAGAGTAGGTTTTTTCAGTATAGATGATGATTTTTTGATTGGCGGCGCTACGGAAGCTATCGAAATATCTGCGCTGGGTATACCGCTAACACGTTTCCTCTTTGCACCACTACCAAGCTTTCTCTCCTCTTCTTCTCTCTCCTCCTCCTCCTCCTCCTCCGCCGCTGTCTCTTCTTGCTGCTCTTCTAAATCGTCGCTGCTAATGTCACTGCCGATGGTACTGGGCGTGCAGGTGTACGGTTATCTGTTATCGATGTCGATAGTGCAGAATCTTCCAGAGCTGCTGCTGCTAAACTGTTATAAAGTTTGCGATTACCCACAAACTCCAGAGGGATGTGCGCCCGGCGAAGTATACGGACAAACTGCTGGGAATTACGAGCTGGTAGAGTATAACTCTCACAGTCTCGTTCACCAGATCTAAGATGTTTACGCCTCGTACTCGCACGCCATCTAGCATAACATCACCAAGTTTATTCCATGTAACGCTACCAGATTGCCGCAGAGCATCGATTAGTCCGGCAGCCTTAGTCCGAAAACTCTGTGGTATACTCTTGAGAATTCGTTGCTCGGAAAAGACTTGATCACTGTTTGTAGTAGCAGTAGTAGTAGTGGTAGGCATCATTACTATTGAGGGTTTGCCAATACCATCATCATCACCACTACCACCACCACTAGAGCCATCAACAAATGAGGAACCTGCTTCTTTTTTCTTATAGTACAAGTAGCGTTGCATAACCTGCTCATACAGAGAATACTTTTCTCGATCATTCAGAATATCTCGAGAATTCAAGATCTTGCTCATGTTGTCGTCGAGCCGTGACAGCTCAGAGCCCGGAGTCTGAATAGTGCTCAGATCTATTGCCACAGCCGGCAGTACCATCACCGCCATCACTTTCAGTAGTAGTAGTAGTAGGAGGTGGAGTACATTTATTATCGGCAACATAATGTTGCTGAACTTTTCGTCCGCGCATAACACTCTCGATGCACTCTTGAGGTACTAAAATCATTTTTCTGGCGTGTTCCATGCTGATAAAACAGGTTTCAAAATTATCGGCAAAAGATGATGGGCTTTAATTAAACGTCTTTTGCACGTCTCGGATGTCTGTCCCGGCGCTGTAATTTTACGGAGTAGTACCGCGTGTTTACGTAATTTGCTCTTAGAGCACTTGCACAGAGGTACGTTCCCCCGTAAAATATTCAGTACACACTCGGCAAAATAGAGGACAAGTTTACGGCAAGCCTGATGTAAGAGAGCCGCACGTTGCGCCGCGTCAAGATGTCTGCCCAATACTTTTAATATTTCGAGAAATTTTCTCGGGATCGGATGCTGGTGACGTTTCTGAACAGAGGCTGCTGCTGGTGCTGCTGCTGCAGAAGTCATTGATGTTGCACCGACCATTACAGGCGCATGACTGGCACATTGTCGGCTCGTGAGGTAATTTTAAACTGTTTACGCCTTACATACACGTACTGATGTCGATCGTGCGGAAAAATGCATGTGCGATAACGGCAATTTTCCGGTGTATCCTGCTTCAGATCAAGTAGCAGATAGTGGTAGGGCTGGGAGACGGCATCGTTGTAGGCCTCCTGCAGAAATTTCGGGTTTTCCGGACAGAGTTGCCGGGCTAGATGCTGTATTTGCGAGCGATCGCGAGGATTCTTGAAAATGACGATATAATTCGAGTTCAGCGATATATCTCGCTGAGCCCGATGAAAGAGGTTCTGCGAGTGAAAGAAAACACTGAGATTACAGTGGTGGCTGGCCTTGACGAATAGATTGATAACACTGGCGCTAGATGACTCGCGCATCAAATCGTCGAGAATCAGGAGTTTGCTGTAGTCCTCTGTCTTGGGCAGTCCCTCGTAGAATTCAATACTAACGCCACTATTACCGCTACCGCTGCTGCTACTTATACTTTTTCTGTCACCGACAATCAAACTCTTGTAAGTCGGCTGCCATTGAGTATAGTAGAGTAATACACGCTCAAAGCGTGTATTGCTCATCTGTTCAATGTATTTGAGGAAATTGGCAATGAATACGGTCTTGCCACACGAGGTGGAACCGCATATCATACACGTCCACGGGTGTCGCCAACGTACATCCATGATTGAGCGTAGACGATGCTAGACTGGCAGCCCAAGTCGACCAACGTGTAAGTTTATAAAACATCCCCCCTGGCGGGGAGAAGAACCACGAACACGCGGGCGCGGGGGGGCCCTCTCGTGCGCACGCACGCGCGGTAGTTGAGCTTGCCGAAGGCAAGACGTGAGGCTTCCCTGCCGGGAAGCTCAGTTGTGCGCGCGCGCGGCAGTTGAGCTTGTCGGAGACAAGACTTGAAGCTACCCTCTCGGGAAGCTCAGTTGTGTGTGCGCGCGCCCGCACTGCAAGGCTTCAAAGATCAACATTTTTGCTCGCACCCTCCGGGAGCCCGATAATGCATTAGCTGTAGATGTGTTCAACTACTACTACTACTACTAACAGACTTGGTTGTGAGGACCTTTAGGGGTTTTGGGACTATATATATAAAAGACGTGTGTACATATACATTGTTTTTATTCTTAGGTAATAAACGCTAATTTGTACAAATATACCCGTACGGGTAGCTCTTATTATCGGTTATAAACCGTCGCTTTGAATAAATTGGCTCGCATATTTTACACTCTGTACGCGTTATGACATCGTGAAGCTATGTTCGTCTGATGGCATCAAACGATACAAATACCGGGGGTATTTCACCACTCGCCAGTTTTTGTACGCTCTCAAAATTAATCTTTTCGCTCGCTGATACGTTCAGTTTTATGCCTTTCACTTTGCAGACACACGATTCGTGGCCCTCGGGTGTCCGATACTTGTAAGCATAGAATTTCGGACCTCCCGAGACAAAGTTGGTAATGTACGTGCCGACACCGTGACCAGCCAACTCATCGGTAAGCTGGCCTAAAAATGGTCCCGTTGTCGGCTCGTACTCGTCACCACCACCACCACCACCAGTCTCTCGACTCACATACACAATGGAATCCGTATCGTAGTACAACACACGCTCGCCCAGAGGCTCCAACTCGGAGAACAGTTTCAGTTGGGCTAGCGCTGTGGTGTAAGCAGCAATGACCACGTTACACGCGGGTGATGATTCAATATCGACGACATCGTCTCTATACGACCAATTTACGTAAATAATGTCCTCGCTTGCCGGCAAAACAGAGTCGACAACTTTATCCGCGCTAGTTAAAAGATCAAACAGTCTCTGCGGATCCCGCACTAATTCCGTCTGTCGCATGTTCTCTTGCTGGCCAAACTTGCCCCACAACGAGTTCAGGCATAGCTTGGCCACGGAGCGTAGACCGGCGTTAAATTTTATTCGATCACGGTCGAGTTTTATGCCCTCGTGCTGTTCGAATCTCTCGATGTAGGAGTCAACAGCTTGCTGATCGGTACCGCCCCCACACTCTGGTGGATAGACCGAAGCGTAAGTTTTTTCCGCAAAAAATTTGTCAATATACTCGTGAAATAGACCACCTTGACGCGTTTGCCTATCAAATTGTGTGACCTTGTACGACCAAATTTCAAATACCCTGGTAATTGTGTAGCCGAATTCCACGGCTTTCTTCAGTTCGTCGGCCACCCAAGTCCCCACAAAGACCCGATCCCTCGCATTGTCGTGTGTACAGTCCGTCTGACAAAGCGTCTCCACACACGTTCGACACAGCGGAAACAATAATTTATTGTGAAGCCTCACCGGTAAAACAGGATAAAAGAGATTTCTCGGCGGCAATACCTCACACATTATGAGACCTCAACTTTGCCGATGTCATTGTTGTGTCCGACGATTCGTGCACATTTAGCCTCACCGACGTAGAGTTTCGGATGACCAACGGGATAACGACCGTATTTACAAATATACGGATACAGCGAGCAGACATCTACATACTTGATTTTTTCACCAGGACCAACATTGTACGATTTTACCGTGTTACCTGTTCTACCGCCAAAAAATGCGTCACGCGGATTCAGTACATACATGTACATACATGTATTGGTATCAGTTTCATCACCCGTACTATGATCTGATGACTCGTCATCAATACTTGTCGTAGCAGAGATTGAAGAGTCGCTAGAGTTTGGCGATGTGCGTAAGACTACACCTTCGTCATTTTCTTCTTCTTCTTCTTCTTCTTCTTCTTCTTCTTCCCCTTCTTCTTTCTCTTTTGAAGAAGTAGTAACAGAGTCGACAGCATCGTCGTCCTCGTCGTCGTCATTGTCGTGATTATCTTTGCAAGGTATTGCCGTGTACGACGTAGATGGCTCTGTTGTAGACAGGAACGATGCAGCAATCACCATGCCTTCGACCGTCGTATCTACTTTCGATTCGTCATTATTCATAGGTGCTTCTTTGCAATTGACTGTGTCTTTTGACGCTTGAGTTAGCGACTCTGGTTTCTCTTCTATCATCTCCTCATCATTCAGCTGAACAAGACCAATCGCGAGATCCCCATCAATATCAGCCATCATATTATCGAGATCTTAAGAAGAACGTTTTAATTTACATATGTTTGTCTGCAAACTAATAACCGTTTTTAAGATTTAAATAATTACCCAAAATCAGGTGATATTGCTGCATGATTTCTCTGACTTGCCATGCAGATTGCATTCCTCGACGTCGAATACTCTCACCAAGAATACGTAGAACATCTGCATCGTTTTCGAAGAAATCGCGATTGAATAAGATGGCAATGGTGCGGAGACTACAGAGATCAGTAATATATTTGAGCCTTTGTAGAAATACGTTGATCGAGCAATATTTTAAAGATCGGCGCCACGCATCGTTGCAGAAAATTTTGGCTGCTGGTTCACGTAACAGTATGATCCTTAAGACTTGTAGTACGATTCTCAGCAGTTGCAACTTATTCATTTTGTAGATGCGTTAGATTAATCAGAATTTTATGATTATTGGACGACGCCTTCTACGGGTTTTGCGGTCAATCCATTTGAAAGAAGTGTTGAATAATATCAATCATTCGCCATGTGCATGAGGATTAAGCTAGGATGAGAAAGAGGTTAAGGTATAGTCAATAATGTAAAATGCTATATAAATTGAATAAATTTTTATTATTAATTATGTTAAAACAATGGTAATATGCCATATTATAAATATAATTCATCAAGCTTATCTGAAATTTCTTCAATTTGATCGTTAATAGATTCAATATTTACGTCTATTTTTTTAAACTTAGATACAGTTATGCTTGTAAACACGCCTAAATGAGCACACATTTTATCTATTTTTATTGATATTTTTAATAGCCTTCATAATATTATTACAGAGATCCCGATGTATCTCGTCATCTTTTTTAAATTTTAAAAATACAAGATTCAGCTCTTTAAACGCTGTCTCTATTTTACAAAAATCGTTTCTTAAAGCATTTTCAAATTCTTCTCGTTCTTTATCTTTCTCAGCCATGTGATGAACTATAGCTTCTAGCTGATCGATCCGGTTATGAATTTGAAGTTCATTAAAGCTTGACTCTAGCACCGGAATCATCTCTAAAATATAACAATATTACATTGTTACGTATAAATTTGATTTATTTATTATAAATATGATAAATACCTCTTATTTTCTCTTAGACACTCTCTGTCTTCCTCTCGCTTTCTCGTCAAAGTCTTGTAGAAATCTTGACTAATTCGTTAGTCAAGAGTGCTACCTCGCTACTCACACCAGTCCACAGTCGCTCTCTTCTGGCCGCTGAAGAGTATCTCTCGCCGAAGTGACCGGGCTTGCTGGTAGACACTGTTTGATGGCTCACAGCTTAACTGGGGCTGCTTTTATAGTGCCATCAAGCTGCGATACTTGCTGTGTAGAGGGGTAGTTTTGCTTACGTACCAGAGAATTTAACCGGATGAAACAGGGTTGAAATGCTCGCGCCACATTTCGAAAAGTTAGAATCAACGAAATCACATTTATCGTCAGTCATGCAACTTATCTTACTCTATACCAGCATAAGTGACTATTTATTCGTACGAACCGTAAAAAATCATCAGTCTACAACCGTCGCTCACCGGGGTAAGATCGTCATCCCTATTCTAATCTAAAATTATATTTTCAGCGTATTTGAATCACCATTTACATATATGCGTAATTG
>JACCIB010000882.1:0-74287 GCA_018906965.1 Philotrypesis tridentata
CCCACAGGAATTCTCCATTATCAGTCGAAATTCTCTCAGAGTGAGGTTTTGCAAGAGAGCGCACTCCGACAGCTCAACTCCGAGGGAGGTAAAGAAGGGCTCGGGCACTGGGCAGAGGGCGTACAGCAGAGCGGTCGCCACCGAATTAAAGGTGGCTATCGTTCCTACGCTGTATCCTGACGCTCGGTTGAGCGAAGGGGAAGCCCACGGGGTCCTCGATCGCATCGACGGGGAGATCACCGACGCACCGGACGATGCCTATTTTCCCAAGTTTTGGGAAAATTGGCAGCAGAGGGGCGCGTTTGATACTCAACTGCCAGGCGAAAGAGGATAAGGCGTGGCTTCTGGAGAAGGTAGAGAAGTGGAAGGGCGAGGGACTCCAGGTCAAGGCAGTTGGCATGGGGGACCTCGCGAAGATGACTAGGGCCTTGGTCTACTGCCCGGGATCGAAAGATCCCGTGGTGTTGATCAAGAACCTTGGCCGTCAAAACCCGACTCTCAAGGCCGAAACCTGGGTGGTGACCAGCTCCAACAAGGTCACCAAGGGGGTGGAGGCCGGGAGAAGGGAGGAGACGGTGGTGAAGGTCCTCCTGGAAGGGTCTGAGGTCGAGGCGCTGAAAGCGTTGGACTGGCGACCCTTCCTAGGAGCGGGTAGGGCCCATGTCGTCCCCCTGAAGACGAAGGAGGGGGAGGCCATGGAAAAGGACGATGCCATGCAGGTGGACACCGACATGGCACCGGGGGAAGGGGCGGGAGCCATAGAGGAGGGTCCTCCTGATGGTGTGTAGGGGGACGGGACCGGGCGCGGACGCGATCACGGGGGCTGGCTCTGTAGCAGCAACCAAAATTGCGTTCGCGCAGATCAACTTACACCACTGCAAAAGTGCCACGGCGGTTCTAGCCAGGCACATGGCAGAGGTGGATACAGGTATCTGCCTAATCCAAGAACCTTGGATTCACGGGGGCAGGATAGCAGGTCTAAATGGCTGTGGAACCCGGATCAGTGGTACAATGAACTCGGTGAGGGCGTGTATCATTGTGAAGGGACTACAGGTAGAAACGGTGCCGAAGCACTGCACAAGGGATCTGGCCACGGCTAGAGTAAAGTATATGGATGAGGGGGGGATCAGGAGAGACCTACTCGTGGCAGCAGCGTATTTCCCCTACGAGGGGGAATGCCCGCCGATGGTAGTAGAGAATTTGATAAGGGAGTGTGAGAGGAACGGAACCGAGCTGGTAATGGGGTGCGACGCGAATGCGCACCACACGGCTTGGGGAAGTTCCGATATCAACACGAGGGGGGAAAGGCTGCTAGGGTTTCTGGCGTCCACGAATTTGGATGTGATGAATGTAGGCAACAAGCCGACGTTTGAGAACTCGATAAGAGAGGAGGTTATTGACATCACTCTGGCATCGAGATCTCTGTGGGCAAGAATAGAGGGTTGGAGGGTTTCGGATAAGGTCACATTGTCGGATCACAATCAAATCGTGTTCCACATTGGCGGTAAAAGCACATTGGCAATCTATGGGAGAAATCCCAGGAAGACCAACTGGCAAGGATACAGGGAGAGCCTAGCAGCAAGAATAGGTGCCTTCCCGAGATCTTATGGGTCGGTGGAGGACATCGAGCACTGCTGCGAGGTTCTCACAGAGATTATCATGAGCTCGTACGAGGAAAACTGCGAGCTCAGGAGGAAGGCTAAACCCAAGGGAGCCCCCTGGTGGAATAAGTCGCTGGGGAAGCTGCGTAAGGGCGTAACAAGGCTCCGCAATAGGTCTAAACGAACTAGGGCGGAGGCGGATATGCAGAGGTTTAGGGAAGCGCGCAGGAACTATAAGAGGGCCATTGAGGAAGCCAGGACTATGGGGTGGAGGAGGGCCTGCAGCGGGTGGACGGAACTTAGGGATACGGCCAGACTGTGCAGGGTTCTCCAACACCCCAAGGGTAACCTGGCTGACACAATAAGAGTAGTAGGAGCGGACTGGGCGGGGGGTGCGGAAGAAGCTCTTTCTGAGCTACTTAGGAAGCACTTCCCGGATCACCGGGAATGGGAGAGGGAGGAAAGTATTGGACATAGGCCAAGGGGATGTGACTGGCGTATTGCCAGGAAGATCACCTGTAGGGAAAGGATAAGGTGGGCCCTAGACTCTTTCGAGCCCTACAAGGCGGCAGGACTGGACGGAGTCTTCCCAGCTCTTCTACAGCAGGGGGAGACAATGATCGGGACTGCCTTGGAGAAGTTATTCAGGGCCTGTCTGGCTTTTGGGTACACGCCCAAGAAATGGAGGAGGGCGAAGGTGGTGTTCATCCCTAAACCGGGGAAGGTGCAGCACTCAGCCGCAGGTGACTATAGACCAATTAGCCTGACAACGTTTCTGTTGAAAGCGCTGGAAAGGCTGGTAGATAGGTATATCAAGGAAGAAAGCCTGGTGACGACACCCCTACATAGTGGGCAGCACGCGTACCAGGCGGGGAAATCGGTAGACACGGCACTAGTTGAGGCCGTCTATCGAATAGAGAAGGGTATGGAAAGGAAGGGTTTTGTGCTAGCGGCCTTCCTGGATGTGGAAGGGGCATTCAACCACACAACCAGAGAAGCCATAGCGGAGGGATTGGAAAGGCACGGCGTCCCCCGGACGGTGCATAACTGGATCTGGGGCATGCTGAGTAGTAGGGTCATTGAAGCGCATTGGGGCGCGAGCAGCAGGAGGTGCAGGGTGGGGAAAGGCTGCCCTCAAGGGGGAGTGCTCTCTCCCACCCTGTGGTGCCTGGTGGTGAACGGGTTGTTAAGGAAGTTGGACGATGCGGGCATATATGCACAAGCGTATGCTGACGACATCTTGATCTTGGTTAGGGGTGACGACGTGGACGTGGTGGCGGGAGTCATGCAGTACGCGTTGAGCCTCGTGGAGGAGTGGTGTGAAACGGTAAGGTTAAGTGTGAACCCCAGGAAGGTGGAAGTCATGCTGTGTACAACGAGGTACAAGGCCAAGGCGGTAGAGGGGCTTGTCTTGAATGGCATTCCACTGAAACTGTCAAAGGAGGTCAAATACCTGGGCGTCACGATTGACTCGAAACTCAACTGGGGCAAGCACATAAGGAGCAAATGTAGTAAGGCGGTGAGTACCTTCTGGCTTTGCAGGAGGGCAATAGGAACACACTGGGGACTAGGACCGACACAGGTAAGATGGATCTACGAATCCATCATAAAACCTAGGCTGGCGCACGGGGCCATAGTATGGGCGCACAAATGCGAACAAAAGGGGCATGTGGAGGAGTTTGATCGGATCCAAGGGCTGGTGATGAGAGGAATGGCGGGCTCTATGAGGACAACCCCGAGGGTCGCCCTGGAGCTTCTGCTGGGACTCCCACCGCTGGGCAAGGATATCAGGGCCAGGGCCTTCAAGACATGGGCCAGGCTCGCTGGGACCAGGTCTTGTGACAGGTTCAGGGACGAGGAGATAATGGCAAGGGCCACGGAGGGTGAGAAGTGGGAGGAATTTGATAGGATGGGGGGGAGATTACTCTTCGCCAAATCATATAAGGTCCATTTACCGCAGAGAACGGAATGGGCAGGGGGCACACACGAACTACTTAAGGTGGGTGAGGTGTGGTTCACGGACGGGTCAAAGACGGATCAGGGAGTTGGAGCGGGAGCGTGGAAGAAAGGTGGCACCGAGGAATTGGTTTGCAGCCTAGATTCATACGCGACCGTATTCCAAGCGGAAATTAGGGCCATTAGGGAATGTGCCGATTGGATAAGGGACAAGGGAACCAACCATGGGTTGATTACCATATGCTCTGACAGTAAGGCGGCACTTCTGGCACTGAACGCAATCCGCATCGACTCGAGAGAGGTGATGAGGTGCAGGCAGTCACTAGAGGAGCTGGCGAGAGGGAAAGAGGTTAGGCTAGTCTGGGTGCCGGGGCACTCGGGCATCATCGGCAATGAAAAAGCAGACCGACTGGCGGGCAGGGGCTCCAGCCTGGTAAGGGCTAAACCCTGCAGGGTGGCGGTACCTGACTGCGTGGTCGACGAAGCGGTAAAATGCTGGCTCCAGAAGGAGCTGCTTAGGAAATGGAGGGAGGCACCTGGAATCAGGCAGGCAAAACGTCTGCTGGGTGACGACCCACCTAAAGAGTGGCTGAGTACCTTAGGGATATCCGACAGGACTAGACTTAGGGTGGTGGTGGGATTCTTGACGGGTCATTGGCGGGTGGGTTACCACCTGACTAAGATGAGGTTAAAACAGAATGCAGGTTGCAGGTGGTGCGGATCGAAGAAGGAGACCACGTTGCACCTCATGGGTAGGTGCCCGGCGTTCGTTGATACGAGGCACAGGGTGTGGGGGGTACCCTTCGCGGACCCAATTTTTATAAGGTCGCTGGAGCTCCGTGTGGTGCTTAGCATGATGAGGAGCATAGACAGTAGGCTGGGCTAGGCTGAGAGGGGCGTCCTAAGGGATGTTTGACAGTAAATGATGAAAGCACAGGAGGAAAGGCATAATGGGCTTGACCTAAGTGCCAGAACCGGCACCGCCCCGGGCAGGGGCCGCCGGTATCACCTCCGGGAACTTACTGATACTGATACTGAGGTTTTGCATCAAAGCGGAATACCGTCTGGTGATTCTCCATCATTTTTCGACAATGGAGAATTCCTCCGGGAGTATTTCTCGACGATGTAGAAACCCTCCAAGAGCATTTGTCTTTCGTGGAGTAACACTCAGAGAGTATTTTTTTATAATGATGTATCACTGCCTTATCATTCCTCCTTGAACGAAAACAACCTAAGCGAGTATATTTCGATAACAAAGAATCTTCTTGAAACAAAGAGAAACCCTTCGAGAGTATTTCTCGATAATGCGCCTCCCAGAGTACTTTTTCGATAACGAAGAATCCCTCCAAAAATGCGTTCCTCCATATTCTACAGACTATTATTTATGAAAAAAGTCAATAGAAAAAATTCATATTTTTCATAATTCTAACCCTGTCATAAGTCATTCAAAACTTAATTATTTCACTTTTACGCGTACTTAATATGTAGTTTGAATACAATAATTTAATTTACATTATGGATCACAATATTAGTATTATATAAAACCGGGTATGTTGATCCCTCTTAATCCATCCCATGAAGCTAGCAGTAAATGGAGCATCTTGAAGTTGGCAGCACATAAGAATTCTCGAGTATTCTAATAATATTTCGCACTTTTTATTTCATTTGACAGAGCAGAAATTGAACAAGCACACGTACCGCATGCATTGATAGTTATGAGATTGCCAATTAATTCTGAAATATATTTAATATTTGATAAAAGAAATTCTTATATAAGAAATTAATTTAATCATCCCATCCAATCAAAAAAATTCTTTTATTCGGAAATATTGTAGGTCAACTACATAATAAAATTTTATTTTAAAATAGCTGTTTGCCGAATAGTTACCGATAAGTATATAATAAAATATAAAATTGAAAAATAAATTACAAAACTGTAAAAGCACGCAAAGATATTTTGAGAACACAGTGTATAAAAATAAAGCAATATAAGTTAAAATTTCAGCAGAGTTTGGGTAAAAAAATTTTATTTTTCCGACGTTCTATGAAAACAAAAAAAAAATTCTCACACGAATTTACGGGTGCCAATCCATAGGATAAGCCATTTTCCTACATATAATGATAATGAGAGTAAAAATAGCGATTAAAAATATTAAAAAGGGAGAGAGAGAGAGAGAGAGAGAGAGAGAGAGAGAGAGAGAGAGAGAGAGAGAGGATCGGGTGGAAATGGGTGGATAGGCGATCGATTAAAGTTCCTAAACTTCAGTAACAATTATGATAGAAGGGGTTGCTTTCCGCGGGTGGAAACGTGAGATACTGATAGAAAAATGTGGATATAAAAACTTTTGCACCAAAAATTATGGTGAAAAAATTGTGGGGGTAAAGTGTGATCCGGGCGGCTCAGCGCGTGCAGGCCATACGTTCCATAGAAAAAGTATGTACTGATTTGAGAGTGATAACAAAGTTCGTCAATCATCGAGTAACACTCTGAGGGATTCTCTATTATGGATACATACACTCAGAGTAAAATCTCCATCGTCGAGAAATGCTCTCAGAAGAATTCTCCATCGCCATGCAATGCTCTCGTAGTGATCATTTATCCAAAGGAAATTCTATAGCTGTGATTTCCCATATTCGAGAAATACTTGATGAAGGATTCTTCATCGTCGTACATACTCTCGAAGGAATTCTCATCAAGAAGAAATACTCTTGGTCGGTTCTTTTTTAAAAAATCCTATCGGATGGATTCTTTGTTGTCAAAAATTACTCCAGGAGGGGGTCTCTCTTTTAGAGAAATAATTAGAGAGGGATTCTCCGTTCTCCAGAAGGACTCTAAAAGATTATTCCACTTTCAAGAGATTCTCTAGGAGTAATTCGCCATTATTAAATAATACTCCGGGAGGGTTTTTCCATTTTCAAAAAAAACTCTTGGCCGGATCCTCTTATTACGAATTGCTATCGGAGAGGTGCTCTCTTTCAAGAAATAACATCGGGCGACTATCCGTTATCATTAAATAGACCAGGAGGATTTCTCTATTTTCAAGAAATAAGCTGGGACGGAATCTCCGTTCCCGAGAAATACTCCCTCATAGTGCGAGAGAATATGTGGAGGAAAATGCCACCCATATTTCCCAAATTCCGATTCTTATTGGTAACTATTCGTCACACAGCTATTATAAATAAAATTTTATTTTATAGTTTACCTACAATATTTCCAAATATGGAATTTTTTTGATTCGACGGCATGATTAAGTTTATTTTCTTATAGAAAAATTGCCATGATTCAAATATTAATAATAATTACAATTAATTGTAATCTCATAATTATTAATGCATGCGATACGTGTGCATGTTCAATTTCTGCACTGGAAAATGAAATGAAAGGTGCGAAATATTATTAGAATACTTGAGAACACTTATGTACTGAAAATTTCAAGATTCTCCATTTACTGCTAGCTTCATGAGATGGATTAAGAAGGATCAACATACCCGGTTGTATATAATAATGATATTTTGATCAACTAGTATAAATTAAATTATTGTATTCAAACTATATATTAAGTATGCGTAAAAGTGATATAATTATATTATTAAAATGTTCTTAAGGACTTATAAGAGGGTTAAAATTATGATAATATCGATTTTTTATTCACTTTTTTCACAATTAAAAGTCCGTAAACAATGGTCCGGAAAACCGTATTTGGCTACAAAAATTGGCCTCAAAGATATAGGCAATAAGATACTGGAGGGATTAAATCATAACGGAATGAACAGCGTCAAAAATAAGGACACACGACGAGTCGGATACGGTAGAAAAGTACTGGCTGTCGCGACGATAGAGAAAGAATGAGTGGAAAAAATTGGTAGCTATCTTATCGGCGCCTTATAAATTATCGCTGCAATTGGTCCTCCCTTTTTCTCCCGATACCGCGCACTGCAGCTCCCGGTCATCGAGAAATGCTCTCGGAAGATTTCTCGACCCAGAGGCCTTCTCGACGCGTCGAGAACTACTCTCGGATGGCGACTTGACCCAGAGGCCTTTTTGGACCATCGAGAAATGCTCTCGGAGACTTTTTAGACCGAGTTGCCTTCACGAACAACGAGAAAAGCTCTCGGAGGGTTTCTCGACCCAGAGGTCTGCTCGACCGTCGAGAAATACTCTTTGGAGGGAGACTTGACCCAGAGGCCTTTTCGACCATCGAGAAATGCTCTCGGAGACATTTTAGACCGAGTGGCCTTCTCGATCAACGAGAAATGCTCTCGGACGGCTTTCTCGACCCAGAGGTCTTCTCGACCGTCGAGAAATACTCTTGGAGGCTTTTCAGACACAAACACCATCTCAACCATCGAGAAATGCTTTGGAGGATCTTTTAGACGCAAAGCCCTTCTCAACTGTCGAGACATGCTATCGGAGGTTCTTTCGACCCAGAAGCCTTTTGGACCATCGAGAAATACTCTCGGAGGCTTTCTCCGACGGAGAGGTCTTCTCGATCAACGAGAAATGTTCTCGGAGGCCTTTTTAGTTGGAGTGGTCCTCTCGATCAACGAAAAAACCCTCTCGGAGGGTTTCTTGACCCAGAGGCCTTCTCGACCTCGAGAAATACTCTCGGAGGCTTTTTAGATGCAAGACCTTCTTGACAGTAGAGAAGAGATCTCAGAGGTTTTCTCGACCCAGAGGCCTTTTGGACCGTCCAGAAATATTCCTCGAAGGCTTTTTAGACGCAAACACCTTCTCGACCGTCGAGAATGCTTTTGGAGGTCTTTTAGACGCAAAGCTCTTCTCAACTGTTGAGAAATGCTCACGGAGGGGTTTCATGACCCAGAGGCCTTTTCGACGATCGAGAAATGCTCTCGGAGACTTTTTAGACCGAGTGGAACTTCTCGATCAACGAGAAATGCTCTCGACCGGGTTTGTCGATCCAGAGGCCTTCTCGACCAGTCGAGAACTACTCTCGGATGGCGAGTTGACCCAGATGCCTTTTCGACCATCGAGAAATGCTCTCGGAGACATTTTAGATTAAATAGCCTTCTCGATCAACGAAAAATGCTCTCGGGGCTTTCTCGACCCAGAGTTCTTATCGACCTATGCCGTGTAAGTCGACCACATTGCAACGATGCCAGAAGTGGCATCCCTCCGAGAGCTAAGCTATATCTATATATTATCCCTGGTGACCGTCATGAAACGGATAATATAGTATATTCGCCACATTCGCTCATCGCTACTCTATTTGAAATTCGAGTAAAAAAAAATTATTTGAAACAAATAATTCATGAATATCGAATAATTTATGAAAAATAGAGACAAAAGATTACTAAAATGAAATGATTGTTTTTGCAATATTTAAAATTGTAAAAAATAATGAAAAAATGAGGTTAAGGTTTAACAAAAATAATATTACCATTTTTTTGACAGAGTCTTCTGCTGAATCATTTGCAAATAATTTTGATAATACATAATCAGAAACGTAAATAGAAAATTTAAAAAACTTATTAAAAATTAAGTTTGTAGAATAGTAGATAACTATTTAATTTAATTTTATGATTAAGAATCTCTATCTCTTCTTCCAAACAATCCAAATGTTTTTTTTAATTTCGATAATAACGATTAGCATAAAATGTAAAATACTTTAAATACTATTTTACAATTAGATATGAATTTAATTAAATATACGTTTCATTTGGAACTAATGGTTGGCGCAGTTGAAAACTTTTGTTGGTTTACATCTTGCAAATTATGCTTTGCATAAACAATGTAATTTGCTATTGTAAAATACGATTATAACAACATTACCGAAGGCTTATAGAGAGATGAAATTTATACCTAAATGTACATAAATTTAGAGTATTTACATAAATTTAACATTTTAAGTCTTATTACGGCTGCGATGTACTTAGCTTGACACTGTTTAACTTGACACGTTTAAACACTTTTTAAAAGCATATAATATATAGCACTATGTGATATAGTTTAAATTTATCTGATCATCTTTACATGTGTAGTGATTCAAAATCTAAACGGATATGTCTAGAAAAGTATCATGAAAAAGGAGCTTAATATTCAAAGTGAGCAAAGAGAGAGTAAAGACCTTTGTACAGAAAACAAACAATTTGAAGAAAGTATTTTAGTTATCAGTAACGAAGTGAAATAATGCCTAATTCCATTATGAATTTATGAACTATTTTAAACTAAACATTCGGTATTTTTACAGTCTACTTTATATACTGTTTATAAAAGTGAGTTATGCCATCGTGATTCCATGATATGGTAATCTAGAAGGAAGCAAAAAAATTTCATAGATGCAAAAGTCGATACGTGAAAAGTTGTCGTTTCTAATGTAGCAGAAATACAAACCTGCTAAGTAACAAGTTAAATTCATGAAATTTTAAAAATATTTTGTTTTTTTGGGTAACCATCATGGATCAGCCATTCAGAATTTTGAAAATCTGATGTCAGATTCGTAATCAGCGACCCAAAAAACCCCTATATACAAGTTTTCATGGAATTTTGAAAATTTTTATTTTTTCGGCAGCCATCTTGGATCAGCCATTTTAATTTCAAAAATCCGATGTCAGATTCGTAATCAGCGACCCAAAAAACCCCTATATACAAGTTTTCATGGAATTTAGAAAAGTTTTTATTTTTTTCGTCAGCCATATTGGATCCGCCATTTTGAATTTTGAAAATCTGATCTCAAATTCGTAGTCAGCGCCCTAAAAAACCCTCATATACCAATTTTAGACAAGATTAAAAAGCAAAATCGATTTTAATAGAAAATAACACAAGTACGAAATTTTATTGACTTTCAGACGCCATATTTGATGCCGCCATGTTGAATTTGGAAAAACCATATAGCACATTTTAAAGGTTATCATCGATTGACGCGAAAATTTGCCCAATCATGACAATCCTAAAGCGTTTTCGATCCAAAAGTACTCGATAAGAAAAAAAAAGTTTCGAAATTTCGTGTTTTTTTGTAAATAAACAGAATAACTTGTTGA
Organism: Philotrypesis tridentata; assembly: GCA_018906965.1. Taxonomy (NCBI): domain Eukaryota; kingdom Metazoa; phylum Arthropoda; class Insecta; order Hymenoptera; family Pteromalidae; genus Philotrypesis; species Philotrypesis tridentata. The sequence goes on from JACCIB010000882.1 coordinate 10,557, forward strand.
ATATGCATTTTTTCGAAATTCTGACTGCATAGATCGAAAGAACAGACAATTTTACGTAAGAAATAACCTATCTTGATTTTTTTACACACCGATTTCATATTGAGTAGAGCCGCTGAATAAAGTGAAAAAAAAGTGTCCATTTGGGGCTTAATGGGTTAATATTCAAAGTGAGCAAAGTGAGAGTAAAGATCTTTGTACAGAAAACAAACAATTTGAAGAAAGTTGTTTAGTTATCAGTAACGAAGTCAAATAATACCTAATTCCATTATGAATTTATGAACGATTTTAAACTAAACATTCGGTATTCTTACAGTCTACTTTTTATACTGTTTATAAAAGTGAGTTATGCCATCGTGATTCCATGATAAGGTAATCTAGAAGGAAGCAAAAAAATTTTAAAGATGCAAAAGTCGATACGTGAAAAGTTGTCGTTTCTAATGTAGCAGAAATACAAACCTGCTAAGTAACAAGTTCAGGCCGGCAGGAAGTACCGAGAAATCAAAAAAATAGGCCGTGACATTCCATGTTTCTTTTAAAAATAGCAATGTTGATCCAGAGCTGCGTTCGTCGTGATTCTCTTTCATACAGCCATACTGCAGCTGCGAGCCTATGACGACGGCGACGACGACGATCACGAAGACGACGACGACACACATACACGCGCGTAGACACGGATTCGAGAGAAAAGAGCGCGCACGTCTCTCTCTCTCTCTCTCTCTCTCTCTCTCTATCTCTAGCTCCTTGTTATTTTTACTCTGATTATCATTATTATGAAGGAAAATGACTTATCCTATGGAGTGGCACCCGTACATTCGTGTGAGAATTTTTTTGTTTTCATAGAACGGCGGAAAAGTAAAATTTTTTACCCAAACGGTGCTGAAATTTTAACTTATATTGGTTAATTTTTATCCACTGTGTTCTCAAAAAATCTTTGCGTGCTTTTACAATTTGTAATTTTATTTTTCAATTTTTTATTTTATTATATACTTATCGGTAACTATTCGTCAAACAGCTATTTTAAATAAAATTTTATTATGTAGTTGACCTACAATATTTTCGAATAAAGAATTTTTTTGATTCGATGAGATGATTAAATTTATTTTCTTATATAAAAATTTCCATTATTCAAATATTAATAATATCTAAAATTAATTGCAATCTCATAATTATCAATGCATGCGGTACGTGTGCTTGTTAAATTTCTGCTCTGCAAAATGAAATAAAAGATGCGAAATATTTGTAATACTCGAGAATTCTTATGTGCTGCCAACTTCAAGATGGTCCATTTACTGCTAGCTTCATGAGATGGATTACGAGGGATTAACATACCCAGTTTTATATAATAATGATATTGTGATCCATAATATAAATTAAATTATTGTATTTAAACTATATATTAAGTATGCGTAAAAGTGAAATAATTCTTTTACTAAAAAGTTCTTAATGACTTATGACAGGGTTAGAATTATGAATTTTTTTATTGACTTTTTTCATAGTTAATAGTCCGTAGAATATGGTGGGACGCATTTATGGAGGGATTCATCGTTATCGAAAAATACTCTGGGAGGCGCATTATCGAGAAATACTCTCGAAGAGTTACTCCACTTTCAAGAAATTTTCTGGCAGGGATTCTTTGTTATCGAGAAACACTCGCTTAGGTGTTTTCGCTCAAGGAGGAATGCCAATGCAGTGATACGTCATTATAGAAAAATACTCTCTGAGTGTTACTCCACGAAAGACAAATACTCTTGGAGGGTTTCTACATCGTCGAGAAATACTCGCGGAGGAATTCTCCATTGTCGAAAAGTGAGGGAGAATCACTCCTAATGAATTTCTCCTTGAAGGAAAATTCATACGAGATCCTTCACGAAGATGGAGAATCACTCAGACGGTATTCCTACTTGATGTAAAACTCCACTCTGAGAGAATTTCTATTAATAACGGAATCCCTCCGGGAGTATTTCTCGACCAAGCAGAATCCCTCCAAAAGTATTTTTCGATAATGGAGAATGCCTCCAAGAGTACTTCTCGATAGTGGAGAATTGCTCTGAGAGTATTTCTTGAATATGTAGAAACCCTCCGAGAGTATTTATCTTTCATGGATTATCTCACCGAAAGTATTTCTCTATAATGATGTATCACTGCATTAGCATTCCTCCTTAAAGGAAAACACCTAAGCGAGCATTTCACGAGGATAGAGAATTACTTGGAGAGCATTCCACCGTGATCAAAAATCCATTCGACAGAATTTTGATTCCTAACAGAGAAAATCCTTCTTATAGTAGATCTGGAGGGCAGAAAATACCTTCGGCAGTATTTCTCGATAATGGGGAAATCGTTGGAGATTATTTCTCGATAACAAAGAATCCCTCCGAGAGTATTTCTCGGCGAAGCAGAATCCCTCCGAAAGAATATTTCGATACTGGAGAATGCCACCGAGAGTACTAATCGATAGTGGAGAATGCCTCCGAGAGTACTTCTCGATAGTGGAAAAATCCTCGCAGAGTGTTTCACGATAATGAAGAATTCCTCCGGGAGTATTTCTCGACGTTAGAGATATCCTCCGAGAGTATTTATCTTTATTGGATTGTCCCTTCAAGAGTATTCCTCTATAATGATGTATCACTGCATTAGCATCCCTCCTTGAAGGAAAACACATAAGCGAGCATTTCACGAGGATAGATAATTAGTCGGAGGGCATTCCTCCTTGCTCGACGATCCCTTCGACCAAGTTTTGAATCATAACAGAGAATCCTTTTTAGAGTAGTTCTTGATCACAGAAAATACCTCCGGCAGTATTTCTGGATAATGGGGAATTCTTTCGAGGTTATTTCTTGATAGCCAAGAATCCCTCTGGGAGTATTTCTCGACCAAGCAGAATCCCTCCAAAAGTATTTTTCTGTAATGGAGAATGCCTTCGAGAGTACTTCTCGATAGTGGAGAATTGCTCTGAGAGTATTTCTCGATTATGTAGAAACCCTCCCGGAGCTTTCATCTTTCATGGATTATCTCACCGAGAGTATTTCTCTATAATGACGTATCACTGCATTAGCAATCCTCCTTGAAAGAAAACACCTAAGCGAGCATTTCACGAGGATAGAGAATTACTCGGAGAGCATTCCTCAGTGATCAAAAATCCATTGGACAGAATTTTGATTCATAACAGATAATCCTTCTTAGAGTAGATGTTGATAACAGAAAATGACTCCGGCAGTATCTCTCGATAATGGGGAATTCTTTGGAGGTTATTTCTTTATAATAAAGAATCCCTCCGAGAGTATTTCTCGGCGAAACCGAATCCCTCCGAAAGTATATTTCGGTAATGGAGAATGCCTCCGAGAGTACTTTTCGATAGTGCGGAAATCTTCGCAGAGTGTTTCTCGATAATGGAGAATTCCTCCGGGAGCATTTCTCGACGTTGGAGAAACCCTCCGAGAGTATTTCTTTATATACGGTCGGAGTGATTCTCCATCGTCGTGAACGGTCTCGTATGTATTTTCCATCAAGGTGGAATACTATCGCAGTTATCTCCATTATAAAGAATTACTCAGAGAGGAATTCTCCATTATCCAGACATAAAATCGAAGGAATGCTCCATTATCGAAAATTATTCTGGGAGGGTATCTTCATCATCGACAAATGCTCTCGAAGGGATTCTCCATTATCGAGAAACACTCTCAGAGGATTTCTCCACTATCGAGGAGTACTCTCGGAGGCATTCTCCATTATCGAAAAATACTTTCGGAGGGATTGTCCGTTATCAATCAAAATTCTCACGGAGGGTTGGATTTTGCATCAAGGAGGAATACCGTCGGAGTATTCTCCATCATCATGCAACGCTCTGGCATTTATTTTCCATCAAGGTTGAATACTATCGCAGTGATCTCGATTTTTGAGAAATACTCTCGTAGGTATTTTCGATCAAGGAGGAATTCTGTAGGAGCGATATGCAATGGAACGCATGGTCTCCTAAACCAAAACTGTAGCTTTATTGCTCAGTGATGAAAAATACAGGTGTGTGTATGTGTGGGAAAAGACTTTCCTTGACTAAATACGTGTGTGTATGTGAGTGTGCGCGTAAGTGTTGCTCGTGTACCTGCAGGTATTACAAATGAATAGAAGCGCAAGAGACATGCTTGTTAATGGCAGCCGGAACAGAGCAAGCCGTCGTTCTAACCACTTGATTCTCCTTTTATCTCTTCTGATTGGCCGGTACCAATGCGCGCGTGATTCAAAACACGCGAACAATATTGCATAGTGATTTCTCGCCACAGCTCACAGAATTACTCTTCAAAACACATTAATTATGTAGGGTTATGCAAATACACAGTAACCTGTTGCATTGGACTTAGCGAGCAGCCACCTGAAGTTGCGCGCTCGGCTGCTCCAACCTCTACTCAAAAATGTCGCCTTTAATCGTTATTTTCTCAAAATCGGCCCATTTGCGCCACTCGGGCCCATGAGAACTTATGTTCAGGAATTTCAGACCTATAATTTGGTTACAGTTTCATACAAATTCACTGGAACCCACGCTCCCATATGATTTCTCCGGGGTCCTTTCAAGTTTATCGTATCAATCAATTTTGAAATAATTATCATATAAGGCATTCAAATTTGAACAGCTCAAAATTGGTCTAGACGATTTTCAAGTAGACATACCTGAAAATTTAGACACTAAAGGCGTGAAGTCAACAGTGTAAGTATACATGTGAAAGTCAAAATTATAAGTTCATAGACAAGGTTGCATATATTTCATGCAAGAAAGTTTCTATTTTTCCATGTACGAGCTAGTGAAAGTGTTTATTTTTATCGTTTAAGTTCGAAGAAATCATATACACAAGTTTTGGATTTTATTTTTATTTTTCTGTATATTACTTACAGTGATAAATAAGGCTGATTCGGTAAAGTTTGCTGTTTATAAATTTCTTTTTTACGACAAGTTCATCGGATCACCTGTAACAGAGAAACAATAATTTATTTCAAAACAAAGAATCATGTTCTATTATCACAAAATTAATTTATTTGTAGATAATTAAAATATTCGTATCTGACAGAGTGAAATCCATTGATAGTATTTTTATCCTAATGCCAGCTTTTCTGTAAATGCATTTTTTCACTTGAAAATATTTGCAGTTTCTAGATTAAACGTTATTGCACACGCTTAGTATGAGTTTTCGGGGTTTCTAACGTATTTAAATAATATAATTTGTGATAAACTTCGAGATCCACACGGAGGTTATAAACTAGCAGAAACTAACAGTAGATTAGTACTTCAGGTTAGATATAGTTGCGTATGAAAGTGGGTTATGGGGATATAGAGATCCCTATAACGAAGCTATGAAGTATTAGTTTACTGTTGGTTTCTGCTAGATTATTACCTTTGCATGGATCTCCAAGTTTATCATAAACTGTATTATTTAAGTCGCGTTAAAAACCTCTAAAACTCATATTACGCGTTACATATTTCTTTTTTGAATAATAATGATCCAAAAACAACTATCAAGAGGCGCGGCAGCGCCTCGATGGCAAGTGTAAGATACGTTCTGTACGTACGCCGCCGTCGGAAGCTATAGCCAGACCCTATATACGTCTCAGAGGCCCTGTTGGAGATGTGACGTTCGGTTTTCTTCGCATTAAGAGCTTTGTTTCTCACTTATGAGCACTCAAATGAAAGCTTGGAATAAAACTAGCAAAATCACTTCAGGGTCATATATTGTGAAATGGCTTCTATCAAATGATATTGTGAAGTGAAAGTTCGGGGTCATGAATTCTTCTCCGTGAAAATTCTTCTCCCGTGGCGAAAAATGTTCTCCCCGGAAGTACGTCATAGTTCATGACGTCAGCTCCACGCACACTATTGCTTGCATCTATACAGTTCATCAAGTGTGCAGAAGAGCAGACGATGGTGTATTCACATTTTTTGATTTTTCAATACAATAACACATATGCAGTGTTAAAGAAAAATAAATATTGTGTAAAATAAAGTACCAAAGTGATTTTATTTTCAACATAATATGCAATTTATAAAGCTGGGTTTGATGAAATATTTAAAAACTGACAGATATAATTATGAAAAATGTTTCACAAACAAGACTATAGCCTCGAATTAGATAAGTATTTAGTTGTACTTTTTTTTTAAATATACAATGCATGAAAGATTCATGAACTGAGAAGAACTAACTATTTTGTGATGTGAGAGCTGGTAAAGTGTTAAGAATTCATCTTTCATGCAAAGTTTCTACATTATTGAAGTGGATATGCAACTTTTTCTATCGTCTCCTGGGTTCACCTTTCAAGCAAGTTTCTACATTCTTGAAGTGGATATGTAATTTTTTCTATCGTCTCCTGGGAGGTAGACTCTCAGGCTATTCGTCGAAAGGGATCCTGATGAGAAGCTAGTGAAAGTGTTGTATTTTCATCGTCCAAGAATCAAAGAAAATTTATACAGAATTTCCAGTTTATATAATTTTCTTGTGATGTGACAAGTTGGTTAAGTGTTAGGATTATATTCAATCTTCCACGCAAGAAAGTTTCTACAATTGTGGAAGTGCTTATGTTACCTTTTCCTATCGTCTCCAGGGAGATAGACTCTGAGGCTGTACGTCGAAAAGAATTCTTATGAATAGATAGTAAGAGTGTTTTATTTTCTTGGTTCAGAGAATATTCAGTTTATATAAGGAAATCATTATTTTCTATTGTGAGAAGCTAGTGAAGTGTCAAGAATATGCATCGCTCATGCATGAAAGTTTCTAAGTTGTTTAAGTATATATGAATAGTTCATAACTTTTCCTATCGTCTCCTGGTTATTATATAGCACATAATAATTTTAATATTATTACCATTTACATCAATAATCATCTGGTTCGGCATTATTGTTATCTAAAAATTAAAAATGAGTTTAAAAGTTTAGTAACAATTTACAACGTATATTATATGTGGATGATTCTCTGACAAATTATAGCTTTCCAGAAAACGTACAAATACATGTGTTCTAGAGAAAGGTAAGTTTATTTATGTTTATAAATTAATTTATAACAAGTATTTTGGGATTAGGTTCAAATTTTAAAATAATAACTACCAGACTATAATAGTTTGGATGAATATTTTACAATAAATGAAAATATCGATTAATTATTTATAAGAAATGCCAAATGGGCTCATTTCTGCAGACACGAATACATTTTTAAATATTCAATTTATTTTATAACAGCTAAATTTTATGTTATACTATAATTTTTTTATTTCATAATAAGCACATAATTTTTATTTGGTTTACACTATATAATAGGCGAACAGATGTATTTGGATAGCAGATTATCTATGATTTTAATTAAAAAAAAAAATGATCTAATCCAAAAAATTACCAGTATTAATCGTACATTCATGTTAATGGATTTGACTTATAACGAGAAGCCAACGCTCCATACTATACACAAGATAATAAGAGAATACATATATTACGATAGCAGATTATAAAAGATTTTAATTAAAAAATATGACTTAAAACAAAATATTACGGGTAATAATAGTAAGGCTGCATTATATTTATAGATTTGTTTTACGAGAGCCAACTCTCCATACTATAGATTTTAGCTGTATTTGGGCACTTTCTACACGTATCATCTAATATTATATTTGATTAATTTTTCATTTCTTAACATTTTTATACTTATCTATCAGGAAAAGAATATACATAATTATTTTATGAGTAATGCATACATTACTCATTTCATTTAATTTAACCAGCGCATCAAACTCCTTATTCAAAAATATTACTTACAGTGATAAATAAGGCTGATTCATCAGTTAAGTCTGCTGTTTATAAATTCTTTTTAAGCCAAGTTCATCGGATCACCTGTAACAGAGAAAGAATAATTTATTTTAAAACAAAGAATCATATTCTATTATCATAAAGTTAATTTACTTGAAGGTAATTAAAAGATACTTATGTGACAGAGTGAAATCCATTGATAGTATTTTGATCCTAATACCATCTTTTCTGTAAATGCATTTTTTCACTTAAAACTTATTGTAGGTTTTAGATTAAATATTATTGCACACGCGTAGTATGCGTTTTATAGGTTTGTAACGCATTTTAAATAATATAATTTGTGATAAACTCGGAGATCCACGTGGAGGTTATAAACTAGTAGAAACCAACAGTACTTCAGGTTAGACATAATTATAGTACCAAAGAGGGTTGGCAGTAAGTTATGGGGATATAGAGATCCCTACACAGTCCGTAAAAAACGGACTCACAATCCGTGTGAATTATTGGAAATTCCGTTATCTTTTATCTGGCCGTGTCTATTCCGTAGCCATTTTTATGCCGTTTATTAGTCCGTGTCGTTTCCATGGCCGTTTTTATTCATTTTTTTGGTCCGTTTCCGTGCCGTTTCCATGGCCGTTCGTTTCCGTGCCGTTTCCGTTTCCGTGGCCGTGCCGTTTCCGTGCCGTTCCGTTTCCGTTTCCGTGCCGTTTCCGTGCCGTTTCCGTGTGGTCTCCGTTTCGTGGCCGCGCCGTTTCCGTTTCCGTGCCGTTTCCGTGGCCGTGTCTGTTCCGTTTCCGTGCCTTTTCTGTTTTCGTCTCGTTCCCGTGCCGTTTTCGTGGCCGTGCCATCTCTATTCCGGTGATGTAGCCGTGCCGTTTCCGTGTGGTCTCCGTTTTCGTGCCGTTTCCGTGTGGTCTCCGTTTTCGTGGCCGTGTCTGTTCCATTTCCGTGCCTTTTCTGTTTTCGTGTCGTTCCCGTGCCGTCTCTATTCCGGTGATGTAGCCGTGCCATTCACGTGCCGTTTCCGTGCCGGTTTAGGCAAACTAAGTGGATATTTTAAAATACACGTAGATTAATTACCAAATTCGGTTGTAAGGAACAATTTTGCAGGTTATTAGTATGGAAATGTAGACTTCAGATTTTACAAATTAATCTACTAAAAGTCTTTTTCTTGTTTTGTTACAAGGAGACCAGTTCTCTGCGCAGATCTTTTCTTCTAGTATAAATAAATAAATTATCGCGTTTCGCACGTTCTAACCTCAAACTTGGTGATATTTATGATATATTATGCAAAAGCATTCCCGCTCTCGAATTGCGGGACTCGGAAATATGATGTCCACAAATTTTTTAACTTATCACAAAGTTTCCTCCTGGAGGAAGCAAAAAATTTTCGTTGGAAACTGGTACCAGTGTCGAATCGTATTTTTATATGCTACTAGTGTTACGCGAACTTCGGCGCTCTGCGACTACAAGTTCTTTACCATTTTTTTTAAAGCGGATTATTGTTTGTTAAGGTTAATACTATATGTGGGAATTTTCGCAACGAAGTCAGACACCTGGAACTTTTCCAAAATGGCGCTCGAAAGGGCTGCCGACCCGTTACTCTGACGTAGGCGGTTTTGCGTTTGTCTTTACACCCACCCTCCCGCGCTCTGCGTGGCCTTCTAATCCTTTTTACCTGTGTGCGACCCCATATAACAGGTCACCCCTCCCTTTGTATCGGTCACCCTTCTCTTCTTTCTAGTCAACCCTCCCATTTTTGTGGTCGTCTCTCCCGAAGAATATTGTACATCAATAAAATTGAAAATGAAAACAAAATCCCTTTGAAAAAAATGGTAGCGATCATAGAGTCGCAGAGAAAAAGCGCCGATGTCCGAGTGACGGGTCGGCCATCCTTTCCGACGCCGTTTTGGAAAAGTTCCATGGCTTTGATTTCTTTGCAAAAATTCGTATATGTAGTATTTACTCTAATTAATAATAATCCGTTTTAAAGAAAGTGGTAACGAACCTAGATTCGCAAAGAGAAATCGCCGAAGTCAGAATGACGGGTCGGCCGCTCTTTCCGGCGCCATTTTGGAAAAGTTCTAGGTGTCTGATTACGTTGCAAAAATTCAGAGATATGGTATTTACCATAGTAAACAATAATCCGAAAAAAATGCTAGCGAACTTAGACTCGCAGAGAAAAATCATGACGTCCGTTACTTGGATGCAACGAAATCGTAACCCCCTACAAGGGGTAAATTTAGGGTAGTGATACATTGCTCATGTTGCAAATAAGTTTTTTATTGTATAATAATTAATCTTCAACGATTAGAACCGGTGCGGCAGCATTTCATAAATTTATCAATTTTTGTTGCATGGCAACGATGCGAACTTCACACTCATCTAAAAATAATTTATTTTTAATGTTAATTTAATCTGACTCTCAGAGTCTCAAACAATTTCAAGTGCTGTAAAATCGTAATGAAACACTGGAATGCGGACTTTCAGTTCGCAGTATTCGGTATCTGTCACTTATAACGAAGTATGGAGATAGACCTTAATGTTGATGAAATTGTCTGCTACTGTACCATAACAAAGATGTACATTATTTTATGTTAACTGCGTTTTCATATAGTTGGATATAGAATGGAAATTTGAATTTTAATTACTGATTTACTATTCAATAAAATAAAATTGATTGTCAATACCATTTTCGCAGTAACATTGTATCCTGTACTGAGCATAATGCATCTCTACTATCGCTATGAATAAAGACTCACGTTAGCAGTGACACCAGAGATGGTGACACTTGCAGAAACGCGTATTCTGCGTGCGAATTTTGTGAAATCAACAATTTTCATCTTCGTTGGAATTAAATTATCTCGGTAAGTAGCTGATCAATAACTTTATTCAAAATTATTTAGTTTTCACCTTGGACAGGCTTTTTGAAAGCCTATACCCTCATCGAGTATGAAACATTTTATTTGTAATTAGAAGTATGTTTTTAGAAAGGATAGCACTATAAATCCAAGCGTAAGACGTAAGCAAGTGTGATATCAAATTTGTCAATTGAATACATATTTCAGCAGTTGCATATGCTTAATTAATGAAATAATCTATTGTTTAAACTGACGGATATTTACTCAATAGTAAGTTTGGATTGTTTGCGTTAATGTATCAATTCTCTTCAACATGGTGTTGTATGGTATGTAATTGTCAACAACATTTTATTTTATTTCTCTACATAATCTTTATTATTAGAATTTTTTACTCGATATAGCTTTTGAAACATACTCGTTATTAAATTACTCTTAACTTTAAATTAGGAAAAATCAAATAGAACGCTATATTTTTGTATGGATTTTTATCTGAGTGATAGAAGCGAGGTCTCTTCGAGATTGCAATATTTTCTGTAAATTGTTGTTCTCGAAAAGATAAAACTTCTTGTCGTGCAATTGTAAAAACGTATTTCTTTTAAAAATTAGTATTAGCATATTCGACTAGAAGAGGATAATTAGAAAAAATACTATCGGCGTGAAACAACATTGCCAATCAACCTATTATATAGAAAACATATCCTTTCCTGAAAACGTGTTGACTAATTAATTGTTTGATTCGTTTCCTTTTTTAATATGCTGGCAACGTAATGATTTGCGAATAATAAGTTGGATTAAAGTGTAATAAACAGACGGTGAAACCAATTCATTGTAATAAAAAAAGACCAACGATGTGCCTAAACACATATCTTTTAAATGTAATAACAATGAAAAGACAAAGGAGCCGTATCTTCTTTTTATGTAAAATGATTACAACATAAATGTTGAAGCTGCGCTCTTTTATTTCCTAGTCACTTGATAATAATGCGAAATTTTTAAAAGTTATATTGTTAGAAAAACCTCCATGCAGCTTTACATTCTTTTTTCCAATGTTCGAATACAACAATATCAAATAAAGTATTTAAAACTGAAGATTTGACTTAAGTGTATTCCTTTCTACTTTCCTTTAATGTACCTACAATATATCAATAAATTTCTAAATTCAATTAAAATTATTGTACAAATCAGCAGTATTGGGGTAATCACATGCGCTTGCATACTTAATAGAAGAAAAATTAATTTCATTTACAATAATTAAATTAATTGTTAAATTAAACGTTTTAATTAAAAAAAAGCGCATTCACAGTTGCATCTAAGAAATTGAAATTGAGTCTAGTTATCGGTTCGATTATTCACTCAATATGTATAGTTTGAAATTTGGTTGCATAAAATTTTTTGTATAAGAAAAGTTAAGAATAGCATGTCTAAATTTTTATAATACAAAATTCTTCTCCTTCCTCAAGCATTTTTGTGTGAACCGAATTTCTTGTGAAGAGGTTATGGTCGCAGACTTACCGCCTTACCGATTCGGACTCTCAGGATAGAGATGCGATAGAGACGGTGAAAACCTTAGGGTATCCCTGCAGCAATAAGAAGAATCCATTCCAATGCACCGTTCCGCCCACTACAAAAAATTCGATTCAAAACAGAGGAATCGAATGAAGCGCTGCGTAGAGCGATTCCGCACTATAGTCGGGTTCCCTGGGGGTTTTCATTACATTGTTTGTGCCACTAAAAATGTTATTGTTGGAATTAGTAGGTATTAGTGCACTGATAACTACCATAAAGTCTCTACAATTTACCTACCCCGGAACATTGTCAATATTGCAAAAAAGTTAAAAAATGTATTTTATTGATGTGAAACATCTATTGGGACGGGGGGGGGGGGGTAAAGTGAGCGAAGGCAAGAAAATTTTCGTCTACGATGTGACGCTCAGCACAGATAAAGACTCTTCCAAACGGCGCCGGAAAGGTTGGCCGACCCGTCACTCGGACTTCGGCGCATTTTCTCTGCGACTCTATAATCGCTACCATTTTTTTCGAAGGGATTTTGTTTACATTTTCAATTTTATTGATGTACAATATTCTTCGGGAGAGACGACCACAAAAATGGGAGGGATGACTAGAAAGAAGAGAAGGGTGACTGATACAAAGGGAGGGGCGACCTGTTATATGGGGTCGCACACAGGTAAAAAGGTTTAGAAGGCCACGCAGAGAGCGGGTGGGTGGGTGTAAAGACAAACGCAAAACCGCCTACGTCAGAGTAACGGGTCGGCAGCACTTTCGAGCGCCATTTTGGAAAAGTTCCAGGTGTCTGACTTCGTTGCGAAAATTCCCACATATAGTATTAACCCTAACAAACAATAATCCGCTTTAAACAAATGGTAACGAACTTGTAGTCGCAGAGCGCCGAAGTTCGCGTAACACTAGTAGCATATAAAAATACGGTTCGATACTGGTACCAGTTTCCAACGAAAATTTTTTGCTTCCTCCAAGAGGAAACGTTGTGATAAGTTAAAAAATTTGTGGACATCATATTTCCGAGTCCCGCAATACGAGAGCCGGAATGCTTTTGCATAATATATCATAAATATCACCAAGTTTGAGGTTAGAACGTGCGAAACGCGCTAATGTATTTCATTTATTTATACTAGAAGAAAAGATCTACGCAGAGCACTGGTCTCCTTGTAACAAAACAAGAAAAAGACTTTTAGTAGATTCATTTGTAAAATCTGAAGTCTACATTTTCATACTAATAACCTGAGAAATTGTTCCTTACAACCGAATTTGGTAATTAATCTACGTATATTTTAAAATATCCACCTAGTTTGCCTAAACCGGCAAGGAAACGGCACGTGAACGGCACGGCTACATTACCGGAATAGAGACGGCACGGGAACGACACGAAAACAGAAAAGGCACGGAAACGGAACAGAGACGGCCACGGAAACGGCATGGAAACTGCACGGCCACGGAATCGGAAACGGCACGGAAACGGTACATAAACGGAAAAGGAACGGCCACGGAAACGGAAACGGCACGGCCGCGGAAACGGAGACCACACGGAAACGGCACGGAAACGACACGGCACGGAAACGGAAACGGCACGGCCACGGAAAAGGAGACCGCACGGAAACGGCACGGGAACGGAAACGGAACTGCCACGGAAACGGTACGGAAACTGCACGGCCACGGAAACGGAAACGGCACGGAAACGGCACATAAACGGAAACGGAAACGGCACGGAAACGGCACGGCCACGGAAACGGAGATCACACGGAAACGGTACGGAAACGGCTCGGAAACTGCACGGACACGGAACGGCCACGGAAACGGAGACCAAACGGAAACGGCACGGAAACTGAGACCACACGGAAACGGAAACGGAACGGCCACGGAAACGGCACGGAAACGGCATGGCCACAGAAACGGAAACGGTACGGAAGCGGCACGTAAACGGAAACGGAACGGCCACGGAAATGGCACGGAAACCAGACGGAAACGGAGACCACACGGAAACTGCACAGAAACGGCATAGAAACGGAAACGGAACGGTACGGAAACGGCACGGCCACGGAAACGGAAATGGCACGGACACGGAAACGAAACGGCCATGGAAACGGCAAGGAAACGGACCAAAAAAATGAAGAAAAACGGCCACGGAAACGACACGACTAAAAAATGGCATAAAAACGGTTACGGAATAGGCACGGCCAGATAAAAGATAACGGAATTTCCAAGAATTCACACGGATTGTGAGTCCGTTTTTTACGGACTGTGTCCGGATAGACACTTTCGCGGTGGTAGGCCTCAGCAGAGGCGGGCGATGACTTTCTAGGCGTTGACTCCTTCCGCTGGCTGCAGTGCTGGAGCGGTGCGTCGGCTCCGTTAGTGTCGCCTCCGATGTTCAGCGTCTGAATAGTTGACGCTGAGAGGGTGGCGGTTGACCTGGCTCCTATAGGGGCCGATTGGGGGGAGGGTTTTAAAAAATAGCGCAGGAAATAATCTGTTTAATTATTTCCTCGCTTATATCAAGTCTCGTTTATATCAAGGTGAAGGCGTTAAATTAACTGTATACTTAAGGGTTTAAGTGATAGGTAGAGGTAATCATAGATTGTTATAGATATAGTTTTTAGGTTGTGGTGCTGTTGTGTGTTTTTAGGTTAGATGTTGTTTCTAGGAAGATGGTGGAAGTGATATGTATAGGTAATAAATGTAGATAAAATTATTTCTATTTTTTCCACATCACCCAAAAAGGTAAATAGAAATGGCGCGTTTTTGTTAAAGTGGTTTCCCCTGTAGGCCTAATCCACTAAATTTTTTTTTTAATTTTGCATTTTATTTTTTATATTTTTAAAGAATTCTCTTTATTGTTCAAGAATAAACAAATACTTACACATACATATACCACATGCAACACATACAACATATACACACATATATTTACACATTTACATATTTATATAAATCATTGATATAAGCGAGACTCTCTGGGTGGGGAAGTCGACAAGGAGGCGGTCGGAGCCGCTGTGCACTTGGCCTTATATCCCCACTGGCCGCCCAACTCTGTCGTGGTTTCGCGATTTTGCAGGGTTCGCCGCCTAACGGTGGCGCGCAGAATTGGGGCTCTATACAGAGTGCGACTCGGGGAGCGAGAGAGTTATATCTATATTTTTGTGAACTAATAAAAGTTTTTTATTTTTTAAAAGAAATAGTTGAAGACATTATTTTGACACCATCGTGGAGATAAATGAATAGGCGGTTTTTTCAAAATTCTTAGATTGTTTTTCTAAGTATCGCGATTAAATGGCCATTATATACTTGAACACTATAAAGCATATGCAAATAAACGAGGATTTTTTCAAACTTTTCAAAATTCTTAAAATTAAAAATTATACTTAACTATATGTAGGTGATTCTGAAAATGAAACAGCCATTCATTCATCAATTCGATCACAAAATAGATTATCATTATTGTCACTAGATAATTTTGAATTGCTGCGTTTGACAGTATTACAAAATTCTGATTTCTGTAGAGTATTTTTTGAATTTTTATTGTTGTTTTTATAGATGCATCGATAAAATCTTTTTAACTTGAGTGGTAGAGTGGAGAGTGAGTATGGTGGTTTTATCTTTTGTTTGTTTTAGTTTTGCAGGCACGCCGTGAGCAAGAAGTAGAGGTGGTAGTGATGACACCAGAGTCGGTCGCAAGGGCTACTGGTGCGGTGCCGCGTGCGCGACGCACCCGGTGGAGCTCCCCCACTGGATTGGAGGTGTCCGCTTCCACAGGGGAAGCAAGGCCCATTTTGAAGGGGGCTCTATTCCAGGATTTGGTGGTAGTTCCAACAGACCCGGAACGTGAGCCTTCTTTTGGGTTGTGTTTAAATTGTTGGATGGGGGGTCACCGCTGACACAGATGCCCCCGTGAGAAAGCACGGTTTTGTTTCAATTGTGGGAGGCGAGACACCGATCTAGTGGGGTGTTCTCGGTGTGGGCCGGCTCATCGAGCATATTTGGCGGAGAAGGCTCGGCAGAGCAGATCAGGGGCAACCCGTACTCCGACGCATTCCCGGCGTGTGATTTGGGAGGAGGAAGAGATACAGGCCACCCCCGACCTACGAGGAGGCCGCCAATTTAATGCGGGATCAAAGAAGGGCAAGGAGGGAGAGGATAGACCCTATTGCTACTGCCAGTGCTGCTGCTACTGCTGAAGGAGTCTCAAATGACTATTTATTGGCCGTAAGGCAACTGGTTAATGCGCCGGCTGATGTGAGGGCCCTATTGTTGGCGGCTTTGGCCCCAGGGCCACGTTAGGTTTTTTTTAAATAAAGAGTTTTTTCATTGGAAATGGTGGTTTGTTTTATTTAAGTTGTTAGTCCAAATCTATCTATTTAGGGGTTTTTTCTTGTTGGGGGTTGAGGAATTGGTTTTGTTTCAGGTTTTTGGAGGAGATTCGAGGTATGGAGGATGTATTGTTTTCTTCGTCTATAGAGCTCAGTGTTGGGGTTCGAGAGAGCCACCATGGGTGGCTTTTGATACTCATCGGCAATTTCAGACCGTCCAAGCGAGATCGATCTGGTACAGCTAGCTTCACGCAATACGAACTTGTCCAAGTGATGCTTGCGCTGTTGCGTACCACGTCCCGCATATTTCTGATTTTCAGCACGTTAAATTTAAATTCAAATTTAATTTATATATAACCCTGTAAATAGCACATGAAATAAAATTTTTTTTTATATGGTAAATACAATTAATACATTTGTATAAAATAATATATTTTTAGAATAAGTGAGCTAACAAAACCCGTAATACTATAATTACAACGAAAGGTAAGTAAATTTAATTATTTTTATTCTGTAATTTTGGGCACTAATTTTGTCAAAAATTATAATTTAAAGCCCTTAGATTATATTTAAATTATGCTAAAAGAATTAGAAAATCTATGTGAGCCGTGCGCTACATATACTATAGTGTATGTATGTTAACGAAAAGAGATAATTCTATTGGCCCGCGCTGTAAACAAATCACGGATAGCTCTAAGTATATCTATATTAATAGTGTATTTACCATATAAAAAAAAATTTTATTTCATGTGCTATTTACAGGGTTATACATAAATTAAATTTGAATTTAAATTTAACGGGCTGAAAACCAGAAATAAGCGGGACGTGGTACGCAACAGTGCAAGCATCACTTGGACAAGTTTGTATTGCGTGAAGCTAGCTGTACCAGATCGATCTCGCTTGGACGGTCTGAAATTGCCGATGAGTATCAAAAGCCTCCCATGGTGGCTCTCTCGAACCCCAACACTGATAGAGCTTATGGAGGAAAACTGGGATATCCAGATATATCCAAGGTTTTGTGGGGGGTATTGCGACGTAGCAATAATTATTGCTGCGTCGTGAATATTATTGCACGGCCAGCTGACTCAGTTTCGGCGAGTTGATAGGTCCTGGAGCGGAGCCAGCGCTCGGTGGCGCTCGCTGGAGGTACCTCTGACCGAGCACGTGCGGAGCGCAGGATGTGATGTCTCGAGACACACCTGCGCAGTGTGCTGGCTCTCGGGAGGGAGCGTGGCAGGAAGCGAGGTAGTGGCGCACGCGCACGCGGTAACATGCATGTGAATGTGTGTGTGAGAGATATGGAGTTGGCGCGCGAGGGAGAGAAAGTATTAAGAGAGAGGGAACGATCACTTGATCGACCGTATGGGTGCGAGAGAAAGAGAGCGCGTGAGTGAGACAGCGAGAGAGAGAGAGAGAGTGCGTGAGTGGGAGAGCGAAAGAGAGAGAGAGAGAGCGTGAGTGGGAGAGCGAGAGATATGGCGAGGATAATTTGATCGCGTTTGGAACGCGTGATAGAATTTAAGAATGCATGACTGTACTGTGTTATGGTACAGTCAACTTTATGTTATCCTTTGGAAGTTATAGGAATAAATAGGGGAATGAACTGGCTAGGGTTTTCTAGCAGTTTGATAGATTTAGTTGTATTATAGTACGTATGAAGGTGGTGGTTTTTCGAATGTCGCGTGCTCGGTTGATTATCTATAGAGGGAGCCACCGGATGGAGATCAATATTGATTAATTGATCTTAATCGATAAAGGGGGAGCAAATTTCACAATAGATGAAGGATATAGAGGGCGATAATTGTTTTCTCCACCAATGGGAAAATTAGGAATAGAAAAAGAGGGCGCTGAAAAATTCATGGACATGTAATGATTTAGTAGTGGTATTCAAATAGGCCAATTGCGGATTTTGGGGGTTTTCAGGACCAATGGAAATTTGCCAGCCAGGACGACGCTTCTGTAAAGAAGGAGGCTGGGTGGGAAAATCGCGGCTCCTTGCCCGAGCAGAGCGTCGGCCTTGGCCACTCTGTCTCTGTATCTAGTAGTAATCATTTCTCTCTCAGATTCGTAGAATATTATCCTGGAAACGTGTTGAAGCTTGAGCGCCATTTCCTTCACCTTGTTATCTTGTTTTGCAAATTTGGAGGATTTCTCCCGAAAAGGTAAATATTTTGAAAAAGGTGCTAGGTGTGTATGGTAGTCATGTGTGAAATTGTTGCTGTAAATTATATCAGAACATTACTAAAATATAAAGTTAAAAACTGAAGCAATGGGGGTTGGTGAACAGAGCGAGGTGGAACCCCCCTCTACCCCCCTTATATATATATATATATATATATATATATATACACACACATATATATGGGTGGTTCTCTGACAAATCGAGCGGTCGATTTTTTGACCCTATCGAAAAAAATTTTTAAAATGTTCCTAAGAGACATATGAGTATCCCTGAATTTTTCAGACTTTTTGCATCAAGTATCTTCGAGTTACAGAGGGTCAAAGTTGATGAAATCATGTTTTTTTTCTTTTTCTGGCTGCTTTCATTAATTTGATCCTCAGGGAAGCATTTTTCACTATAGAGATATATAACATTTTTTTCTGCAAATTTTCTAAACTATTAAAAAAAATATTTTTGATGTCGTATATATATATTTTAAGAAAGTTATAAGTCATTTAAGTCTTAAAATCAAGTTTTAGGAAAGTTCGATCATCCAGATCATAACCAAAAAATTCATGAAGATACCTTATTTCAATTCAAAAAAGTCTGCGAAAGACCAAGAATGTCAGAGGCCTTGGTTTCTCTGTAAAAAATCATTCTATCCGTTCATATATGAAAAAAATTTAGTTTTATTGCTATATCAAAGCATTTCACTACCCTTATCATTTTGTTAATGATTGAAATTATTATAAAAAAATTTACGTAATTGATAAAATTGGTTAAATTCTTCGATATAGCAAAAAAACAAAATTTTTTTCATATATGAACGGATATAATAATTTTTTACAGAGAAACCAAGGTCTCTGACATTCTGGGTCTTTCGCAGACTTTTTTAAATTGAAATAAGGTATCTTCATGAATTTTTTGGTTATGATCCGGATGATCGAACTTTCCTAAAACTTGATTTTAAGGTAGTACAACCTATACGTAGCTAGTCAAGCGAGAATTTTCGATATTTGATTTCGGCAGTAGTTAGATGTGGCAACATTGCGTAGGTAAAAGCATATATATATACTATATATAGGTATACAGTAGGCTCAGCTGTAATGTTTTGTTTGTTACTTCTGCTTGGACATAACCACAAAGAACACGTGTTTACAGAACAACGAAAATGAAGCCCAAGTTTTTTTTCGTAAATAATAAGCGAGTAACAGAAAGTGTGTTTAAAAGAAGAAAGCAGTTGTCTGAGCTGGCAAAGAAGTTGAAAAAAGTTGGTGGTGGTGGTCAATTTCGAAGCAAGCGGCAACTCCATACAAAAATTTCCAAAGGCTTGCAAAGAATTCAAAGAATTAAATGATTATATTTCTTTAAGCATAAGAAAAAAGATGGTTATAGCTGATGTAACGTATGAAATGATAGTACAAACCTATAAAGAAAGAAAGTGCGAAGGACTAACAACACTGTTAGCCGTAAAAGTTACAAAAAATAAAAAAGTTTTAAAAAAACTGTGTGACTATTTAGAAACATCTATTAATTTAATTTAAAAATAGTAAAGTTTAATTCATATTTTTATTATTACATTGTTCGTTTTTTTGTATGAATAAATTATTTATTATTTTCATAAATTTTACTCCTTTTATTTAATTCGACGGCGTACATCTAAATCTTACAAGTAGGTGAGCTTTTGAATCACGCGCACATTCGAACTCTTATTGCAACGTTGCCACATCTCCGCATAATTCATATGTAAACAGCTCCAGAACCGTGATATTGAGTTTTCAATTAGTTATTATTCTATTCAGAGACTCCAAATTCCTTTTTTTAAATACTTAAACGATTCATTAGTGTTTGGACTATGAATCTCTAAGATTTTACTCAATTTCGTACGGTCAATTTTTCATTATGTACGTCTGAAGCAAAATATGCGGATTTACGAAACTTCAAATGTTTATAACTTTTTTTTCTCGCTCCAAAGATTTCCCAAATTTTAACTGGATCATTCTTTTAGTTACATCTAACTATATGCGAAATTTCAGTCAAATCGGTACGGCCAATGACTTTTAGGTCGTACTACCTTAAAGCTTAAATGACTTATAACTTTTTTAAAACATATATACGACATCAAAACTATTTTCTTTTAAAGTTCAGAAAATTTGCAGAAAAAAATGTTATATATCTCTATAGTGAAAAATGCTTCCCTGAGGCTCTATAAATTAATGAATGTAGCCAGAAAAAGTAAAAAAACATGATTTCATCAACTTTGACCCTCTGTAACTCGAAGATACTTGATGCAAAAAATCTGAAAAAATTCAGGGCTACTCATGTGTCTCTAAGGAACATTTTAAAAATTTTTTTCGATAGGGTCAAAAAATCGACCGCTCGATTTGTCAGAGAACCACCCATATATATATATATATATATATATGAATACATTGTTGGAGATGATAGGTGGTGGCTCAATGCCATATATGCAGGTGATAGATAGAGTGCTACATAGAGGTTACAACACGAGAAGGAAATAATTATAAGTGAAAAGTTTTTATTGAAGGCTGTAAGTGCAAGTTGATGGGATCATGATTGAAGGCAGTAAGTGGAGGGCGGAAACGATAGGTAATGGCTGGAGACGATCGATGAAGCCTGAGGTATATGATTGGAGGTGATAGGTCGAGGGTACAGGTGATAGGCGCATCATGACTGAATGCAATAGGTTGATGTTGTAGGTTATGGTTGGAGATAATATGTGGAAGCTCAATGTCATCAGTAAAGGTGTTAGTTAGAGGGTTATATAGGAATTACAACATAACTGGAGAGGGAAGGTCATGATAGAGAATATAGGAAGAGCGTGAAATCGTTATGGAAGGGGGGGGGGGGTACAGCTGCTACCATAGGGAGATTGGAGGACACAATTAAAAGCGATTTGTGAAGGCTGTACATTATTTGAGGCTCCAGATCATGACTGGCGGTGATACGTTGAGGTTATACGTGGAGGTTGAAGGTCAAAGGTATAGGGTAAAGGACACGAATGGAAGCAATAGTTGGAGGGTGAAAGTGCTAAGTACACAGTCGACGGATAGGACGATAAAATCGTTAGGATTAGAAATGATAGTTTACTGTTGCCTAGAGGTAGAGGTAATAGGAGGAAGTGAAGAGGTCATGATTGGAAGTGATAGGTGGAAGCTGGCAAGTTATAAAGGTGATAGGTAAAACATGATAATCATAGGTGGAGGTTGAAGGTAACAAGTAGATGCAAGAGGTGAAGGTTGGAGGTTCTAAGGGCACTTATCTCTCTTACGGTTGAAGGGATAGAAGGAGCATAAAAATATTAAGATTGGAAATGATTACTTGAGGGTATTGACAATATACGGGGATAAGAGCTGGAGGATGAAGGGATAATGATTGAAGACGATAAGTGAAGGGTGAAGGCATCATGAGTGGAGCCGATACATAGACAGTGAAGGGATTATGATGGGATGTGGTAGGTTGCGGATCTGAGCGATAGCAGAAGGGTGGAAACGATAGGTAAAGGATGATGACGATAGAGAGAGGCTGAGGGTTTTGATTGAAGATGATAGGTCAAGGGTGATAGGCGGATAATGACTTAGTGTAACAGGTGGATATTTGAGGTTGTAGTTGGAGATGACAGGTGGAAGCTCAAACTCATAGGTGAAGGTGATAGGTAGAGGATTACATAGGGATTACATAGGGATTATATAGGTTTCTATAGGGTTATAGGGTTATAAGCAGAGGTAGTAGGTGGAAGTGAAACGGTAATGATGGGAAGTGATAGGTGGATTCTCCAGATCATTTATGAAGGTGATAGGTAAAACGTGAAAATCACCGGGGCAGATTAAAGATAAGTTATACAAGTGGTGAAGGGTGGAGGTTTTAGGTGCACGAAGAATGCATAAAAGGAGCATAAAAATATTACGATTGGAAATGATTACTTGTGGGTGTTGATAATATGCGGAGATAACAGCTGGACGGTGAAGGGATATGGATTTAAGGCGGTAAGTGAAAGGTGAAGGAATCATGGCTGGAAGCAATAGATGGAGAGTGAAGGGAACATAATTGGAGGCGGTAGGTGGAGGGCGGAAACGATAGGTGAAGGGTGGAGATGATCGATGGAGCATATGGTATGTGATTGGAGATAATAGGTCAAGGGTGATAGGCGCATCGTGACTTCATGCAATAGGTGGATGTTGGAGGTTATGGTTGGAGATTATGTGGAAGCTCAAAGTTACAGGTTCGATTGAGGCTTGTATAGGAATTACGTCATAGCTAGAAGGTGAAGGTCATGATTGGAAATATAGGAGGAGCGTGAAATCGTTATGATTTGAAATGATAAAGTTGAAGGTCTACGAAAAATTAGAAATTGAAGCTATGGGGGTTAGCGAGCGGAGCGAGCAGGGGGTACCCCCTAGTATATATATATATATATATATAAATACATAAATCGGGTATTTTGAATGCGCCGAAAGTAGGGGTAGTATAGGGTTATTTTTAAACATGGAATATTGAATGCCATATATATATATATATATATACTAGGGGGTACCCCCTGCTCGCTCCGCTCGCTAACCCCCATAGCTTCACACATATATATATATATATAAATCGGGTATTTTCGATTTATGTATTTATATATATATATACTATATATATACTAGGGGGTACCCCCTGCTCGCTCCGCTCGCTAACCCCCATAGCTTCACATATATATATATATATATATATACTAGGGGGTACCCCCCTGCTCGCTCCACTCGCCAACCCCCATTTCTTCAGTTTTTAACTTTGTATTTGGTAATGTTCAGATATAATTTACCGCAACAATTTAAAGAATTGATTTTAAACTTTTTTTCAAATCCCAATTTTTAAATTTATGCATATTTTATTGATTGTTGGAACAATAATAATTCTTAAATGTGTCTACTGCCGTAACATTCATGGTATATACATGATACTGAAATATGTTATTATAAATATAGCTCACCCATCACCTCCACCCTCCGTCTGCTACCTCTACCTATCTTCTTCAGCTATCACTTATCGCCACAAATCATGAATACCACCTTCACCAACTACCTTCAATCACAAATTTCACTATTCACCGCTCATCTACATCTATGACCTACATGCTTCACTTATGACTCCAATAATGAGCTCCATATTTCAGCTTCATACCAGGCACAAACTTCATCTGCTAACATGACCTATGACGCTAACCAACCACCTGTCCACGATGATCTCTAACCATGAAATCTACTAACTACCTACCATTTTCACCATTGAACTCTTATCTACCATCGATCATCTACACCCTTGATCCATCACCTAGTTCTTTTACTTATGACTCCAATAATGAGCTCCACAATTCAACTTCACACCTGGTATAAACTTTACTTACCACCTTGACCTACTAAACAACCACCTGTCTACGATGATCTACCTAGCACCTACGACCGTCCACCTAGCACCTGAACCGCCAATCGCGACCTCCACACTCCATCTATCTCCTACATCATCCACTTATTGCTGCAGTCATGAGCAACACCCTTCACACATAATCTCATCCTATCACCTTTACCCTTGACTTTCCGCCTTTGCCTATCACCACTACCTAGGACCTTCTTATCAACCTGTTATCCTCCACCTTCACCCTCTACGTATCGCCTCAACTCATAAAATCTACTCTCTATCTATGACCTAAAATTCAACTAAAACTATTGTCCTCTACAAATGTTCTCAACCTATCATTACTACCCTCCATCTATCGTCTCCAATGAGGACCTCATTGTTCACACTTTCTGCCTACAACTATCAACTCCACACATGAATTCCACGTACCATCTAACATCTTGACTCGTAGCCTCAAACAACCACCTATAATTTCAACACATGAAGCTTAACAACTATTTAGCACCTCCACTGTCCATCTGTTACCTGCAATCAAGTTCTCCTACACCACTTGTTTCTTTCATCTACCACTTCTGACTCCAATCATGAATTCCACACTCCACCTATCCCTTACAACTCCCACTATCAGCGTCACACATGACTTCTGGCCTCTACCTATCATCTCCACCCGTGACTTCTGGTCTCCACCTATCATCTCCATCCATGGTTATCCGCCTTCATCTATCACATCTAACCATGAACTACCCATCAACCTATTATCCTACGCTTTTCATCTATACCAATAAAGTCTATCATTTACCTTCACCAGCACTTCCACCCTCCACATATCGCTTCTAATCGTCCACATATGACTTCTAACATTGATCAATCACGTTCATCAATCCATCTTTTGCACTCAATCATGTTCTTTTTCTCCAACTATCCTTACAACGTCCACTTATGGATACAATCGTGATCTCTACCCTCCACACATAATCTCAACCTATCTCCTACACGTAGGACTTTCTGATTCAATTATAATCTACACATTACACTTATGATACTAACCATAATGTTCACAATCCTCCTTTTTCTTACACCGTCCACTTATGACTGCAATTATTTCCTCGTTCTTTCCCTATCACTTATACTTCTCACTTATGACTTCAACCGCGAGCTCAACACTTCGTCTATCTTTTACACCATCTACTTATTACTAAATTCATGACCACCATCACCCTTCACACATAATCTTGACCTGTCACTACTACCTACAACTTTCTGCCTACACTTATAGTCACCACTCATGACTTCCATGCACACTTAGCACCTTCACTCGTACCCTCTACCCACTACTTATCACATCGATCCATGAAGCTCACGATCTACCTAGCACCTCCACCGCCCACCTATTTCCTACAATCATGTCCTTCAGCTCCACCTCTCACCTTCACCTTCCACTAATGTCTCCAATCATGAACTCCAAACTTCACCTATCCCCTACACAATCTACTTATTACAATCATGAACTCCATCCGTCATACGTGAGCCTAAACTATCACCTCCACCTCTGATTTTTGGCCTGCTCCTAATACCTCTACATGATTTTCTGCCTTCACCTATCACCGCTGTCCAGGACCTTTTCATCAACCTGTTACCCTCCACCTTTCTTCTCTGTCCATGAAGTCCAGCGTTCACCGTCACCAGTACCTTCACTCTCAATGTATCGCCGTCAATCATAAAATCCACTTTCTAGCATCACCATCAACTAAGATTAGTATTCTCTATATATGTTCTCTACCATCCACTTATGAATACAATCGTGATCTCCACTATTCACAAAATCTCTACTTATCTCCAATATCAATAACATTCTGATTCCGCCTGTCTTCTCCAATAATAATCTATTCGTTCTAGTTCTTGTTATTGGGGGGCAAAACGCATAAAAATAACCAAACTTTTGAAACATTTCTTGGTTCTTTTGAGGGGGAGCTGAGGGGGAGCTGAGGGGGCTCGTGAGGGGGGGGCGAGGGGGGGCTAAATTCCAGCGCGGCTCAAAACAACTATATAATATAGTAAGATAATTTTCCCCCTTTTAAACGCTTATTTAATTATTACAATTCGATTCCTTTTTATAAAAGATCTTGCCAATTTATTTATGCTAGTCTGTGCTATAAAATATCATACGATACTAATAGCATAACCCGTTCTTCATGGCACGACTCTAACATCACTACGCTCGTGCGGTTATACACGTCGTGCCGTAAAGTACGACTTATGCCACTAGTATCGTAATATACTATTATTGATATCATAACTTTCTTTTGTTAAAATTAAAATTGAAATTTATGTAAAATCGAAGGTATAGGTCTACAGTACGTAGAATATTATAGTAATTTTAATGAATTTGAAGTAACTCGTGAACTTTTAACCAATATCAAATACAGTAATATTTCTCAGGCTACTCTAGTTACACAAAATATTGCCTGTTCAAATATTGTAAATGAAAGTAATGTACAAATTAATTATTCTGAAATTTTTAAAATTAATAAATATAAAAAGTCCATAGACGTTGAAAATACTAAATATTCAAATTCATTAATTGGCGAAAGTGTTCAAAAGAATATTATTAAATTTAGACGAATATCTAAAAATATTTGTAATAGAAGAATTGTAAAATCACAAAACTTACATAATTGTAAAATAATTTTAAACTAATTAACAATAAGAAGAATTATTTGCGTGAGAATCGGAGAAGAAATTTACTACTACAATACATATATTGTAAAAAAATCAAAAGTGAGAAAATTCCAATTATAGTTGTTTTAAGCAGTAGAGTTAAAAAGATAAAATCTAGAAAACTGAATGAATTAGAAACAAAAAATCATAGTATTACTTTAGATAGAGCTAATATATTTATATATTTTGGATGGTATGCGATTCTATCACTCGAAAGTATAGTACATAGAATAAAATGACTCTATCGCTCTACTCGAGTAAAATTGATTTTAGAATACAGGCTCTGCACTGCATATTCTCACACTGGAGATATGTATGCAGGCAGGCCTCAAAAAATATAAAAGAGAGAAATATAAATTTCTCTCTGTTGGCGTTTCGTCCCAGCTGTCAGAGTGGACTCCTCAGTAAGGCTCTGACAGCTTCCTTAGACGCCCGCCACTTCGAAGAGAAGCGGCATTTAGGTGGTCTCGGCCTGCATTTTTTTCTTGCACGAGAGAACTCTAGCATAGAGAAAAAGGCAGGTCGCCAACTAGCGGACACTTATAAGAGCCAGTGTCAAAGTTTAGATGGTATGCGACTCTATCACTCGAAAGTATAGTACATAGAATAAAATGACTCTATCGCTCTACTCGAGTAAAATTGATTTTAGAATACAGGCTCTGCACTGCATATTCTCACACTGGAGATATGTATGCAGGCAGGCCTCAAAAAATATAAAAGAGAGAAATATAAATTTCTCTCTGTTGGCGTTTCGTTCCAGTTGTCAGAGTGGACTCCTCAGTAAGGCTCTGACAGCTTCCTTAGACGCCCGCCACTTTGAAGAGAAGCGGCATTTATGCGGTCTCGGCCTGCATTTTTCTCTTGCAAGAGAGAACTCTAGCATAGAGAAAAAGGCAGGTCGCCACCTAGCGGACACTTATAAGAGAGAGGAAGCTGTCAGAGCCTTGCTGAGGAGTCCACTCTGACAGCTGGGACGAAACGCCAACAGAGAGAAATTTATATTTCTCTCTTTTATATTTTTTTGAGGCCTGCCTGCATACATATCTCCAGTGTGAGAATATGCAGTGCAGAGCCTGTATTCTAAAATCAATTTTACTCGAGTAGAGCGATAGTCATTTTATTCTATGTACTATACTTTCGAGTGATACAGTCGCATACCATCTAAACTTTGACACTGGCTCTTATAAGTGTCCGCTAGGTGGCGACCTGCCTTTTTCTCTATGCTAGAGTTCTCTCTTGCAAGAGAAAAATGCAGGCCGAGACCACATAAATGCCGCTTCTCTTCGAAGTGGCGGGCGTCTAAGGAAGCTGTCAGAGCCTTACTGAGGAGTCCACTCTGAGAGCTGGGACGAAACGCCAACAGAGAGAAATTTATATTTCTCTCTTTTATATTTTTTTGATGCCTGCCTGCATACATATCTCCAGTGTGAGAATATGCAGTGCAGAGCCTGTATTCTAAAATCAATTTTACTCGAGTAGAGCGATAGAGTCATTTTATTCTATTTATATATTTTAACTGTTACATATTTATAATTACAATAATATTTTTTTATAGAAAATTGTGAAATTTATTTTATTGTGGTGATTTATCGAGAACATAATTATTTAAATGTTTTCAGCAAAGGTAATTTTTATAATACACCGAGATATTACAATTTAATTACAAAATTTCAATATTATAAAACAAAATAACCATAAAGGACACCGCACAAAATAATAGGAAATAAGGTCCCGGTTAAATCGGCTGCAACTTTCATAAGTTGTAGTTGGTAGTCTACTGAACAAAAGACTTGCTGGGCACAACTCTGGAAAATGGCTAGATTTTGAGAAAATCATGAATAAATAAGCCGTTTTTGAGTAGATTAGAATGGTCGGTTACGAATATAAACAAATAAATATAGATATAGAACGCGCTTTGTATATATATAAGTATACCTATACCGACAAGAAGAATAGAACATTGTCCGCTGAGCGATTCTTATAAGCGAAGGCTAGATGAAACGCGTCCTATACTGAACTCGAGCACTACGTATCAATGGGGCGTCTAAGTACGAAGAGAGCCCGCTTATGGGGTCTAGGTGGTGCGCTACATAGCTTTTCAACAGAACTTGCGCGCCAGGTTCCAGGAAAGCGTCTAGTTAAACAGGGTCGCCGATTACGCACTCCAGGTGGTGCGCTCCGTACTTTTTCAACAGAACGTGCGCACCAGCTGTCGGGAAGGCGTCTAGTTAAACAGGGTAACCGATTACGCACTCCAGGTGGTATGCTCGGTACTTTTTTAAGGGGTTATGCCTGAGTTGAACCTGTAAAAAGACATTAATAAGTAATAGGCTGAAAAAAATTATTTATTAATAGTATAAAAAAAATCTTTCTCCTACTTCAAATATAGGTATTAAACATATTTTTAACTATTTTAAAAAAATTAAATATCTATACTTACTTTGTAAACAATTACATGTATGAATCATTAATTTTCAGCACTTTTTTCCCTTTGCCGCAGGATATCTCAGCATCCAGATGATGAATTGACACCAGACAGGATGTAAAATCTTCTGAATATGTTTCTTCACTGCTTGAACGGACTTTTCTACAAAAAATAAATTTTAAATATTTAGTAACTCATAACATGATTATATCAGTAATTATAGTGAATATTACATATATTTACATACGCAACATTGACTTTTACCTTGGATTAGTCAAGTTTACTCCGTTCAAGCAGTGAAGAAACATATTAAGAAGATTTTCCATCCTGTCTGGTGTCAATTGATCATCTGGATGCTGAGATATCCTGCGGCCAAGGACCTAAAATCATAAAAATAGCAAAACTGTGAAAAATGCATTTAAAGTTTATAAAGATGCTTATGTATACTTATCGGGTAGTACTTACATGAACTGCTTAGTATATTTTTCTTATATTTTGGCATAAGATACCTACATATTAAGGCATATATAAAGACCCGAGTGCTGTATATGTAGATATACCAGTATCGAGAGCTGAAATTGAAATATAAATTTTTGATACGCATTCACAGTCAGTATGTTTTACATAAATATAATTGTTGGTATTGCTTACCCATGACTTTCCAGGATTATTAACAATCACAGTAGACTTAGAGCTGGTTGGAGACTATTTATCACACAGACATCTTGTACACATGATAATTATAGCCCATACACCTAAAAATCAAGAATATACTCACAAAGAACAAATTCTTTGCAAATCATATGTTGTTTATAGTCCAAACACTTATCTAAATTTGAAGACTAGTAGACTCAGAAGCTATCACAACAGCACAACATCCAGCTTACACTAAACTACAGACAGCAGACGAAACAGCTGATGTCTGGCAGTCTGAATGCAAACTCGATTAAGTCGGTAAAACAGTGATTTCCTTTTCCATATGCTGTAAAGTGTCTTTTTTCAAGCGGTAATTTAAATTTGCACGAATATTTTTTTACCCCTTTATAAGTTTAATTAAAAAATTACAAGACTAAATTTAAATCCTAAATTTATTTTATTTCGAAAATTCAAAATAAAAATAGAATCTACGATTTTATAAAAATTAGTTATTTACAGTATGTAATGATTCAATAAATAATATTTTTTTTTTTAAATAAAATTGCGTTTTCAAAAGGAGTTTGTAAACACATTTAATTTTACATTTTCTATAAAACAGCAATTGTTTTAAATAATCAAAAGTGCTATAAGACAAAATATCAATAATACGCAATTTTGAAAAATTGTATTTTTTTAGTATTTTGCCTATAACTTTGTAACGGAATTTTTTCGGACAAAAAGGACTTCAGCAGCGTATTCTACATTAAATTTTCCTTAAAAAAATCAAATAAAAAAATTTTTGATTTTTTTGAATTTTAACTCAGGCATAACCCCTTAACAGAACTTGTGCACCAGGTGCATGGAAGGCGTCTAGTTAAACAGGGTCGCCGATCACGCACTCCAGGTGGTACGATCCATAGTTTTTTTGACACAACTTGCGTACCACGTAAAAATACGAAATAAAATGCAAGACTTTCCAGCAGACTACTTATGTTTGTGTGATTGGTCTCGCAGAAAATTCAAGATGAATTGTGAGAGGAAATGTGAGACTATTCAGCAAACTAGTTTTGCCTGTACGATTTGTCTTGTGAAAATTCAATAATTAAATTCAAGAATTTTGAACAGACTAACTTTGTACTGGGGATTAGTCTGGTAGAAGAGGCAAGATAAAATGCGACAAAATTAATACAAAAATGTTCTTAACGCCAAATCATGTTAACATCCGATTTTAGTAGAGCAGTAAGGAAACCGAGATTCTGACTTGCATGCGGTCTAAAAAAATGAAATCAACTACAAGTACAACATCAATAACATCAAATGGTACGTCGATATAATTTCCTTACATGCAAAGCAATTTATGATTCCGTCTATTCTGCGGACGTTATGACATAAAAATTATGGGGGGGGGGGGGGGGGTGGGATCTTGATTTAATGGCTGAGCAAAGGAATCGATAACTTTGGTTCCGATTCGCATCCCAAATTTTTTACGACTCAAATAAATAGGGATATTGCGTGCCTCGATGTGTCTTATTTTTACAATTAATTTTTTGAGACGCAATTCAATCAGGATACTGTCTTCCTTGATTTTATTTTCCCAATCAGTTTCTGTTGCCGCTAAACCAAGACCCCGATTTTCATGCGAAACAGAATTTCAATTTGTTAATGCTTGTAGAAATTCAAGACTCATTAACCGTTTTGTAGTGACTCAGTGAAACTGGTGACTTACTACCTGCGCAAAAATATCGGGATTGTGCTTTTCTATCAATACAATGAAGTCAAGTACACAATCCAATTTTTCACGACAGAAAGAGATGGGCGCTTTTCTTGCACATGTTAAACCAATCGAATACTTCTTTTCTGGCACTTTCAAGAAAATAGGAATCCCGATTTTCTGGCGACGTGAAATATATTAAGATGTGAATCTTTCAACCGCCCAACTATATTTACATATTAGATTGTAGAGCTGCAGGAAAATCGGGATCCCGATTTTCGTGCGTTGCAAAAAAAAACGGTTACTACTGTTGGTACATGTGTATTACTCAATGGTACGATGAGAACAATTTCTTATGTGCGAAGCAATTGAGGATCCCAAACTTTTTACATCGCCCGATTTCTTGGGGACTAAAAAAAACATAATTCCAATCCGTTTTGTATAAGGAAAGCACAAATCCTTCTACTGTGAACAGCACATGAAAATTGTGATATCCTTTTCCGTATCGCTTCACTAAAAGCAAAAGTCTAAATCTTTAGCGATAAGAGAACCTCAATATTGTTATTCCACGCCTCGCAAGAAATTCGGGATCTCTATTTTCTTGCAACCACTAAAATAGAAGAATTTGGTCCTGAATTTCTGCAAACGCAAAGATAGTATGAGTTAATCACAAGAAAATCGGGATCTTGGTGTACAGGTTGAGCATAGAATTCGGGAAACTTTGGTTCCAATCTGGATCCCGATTTTTTTTGCGACGCAAATAAATCGGGCCACTGCCTTTCAAGATTATTCTTTTTTTCCAATCAGTTTGCACAGTCGCTAAACCAGGATCCCGAATTTCGTGCGATACAGAATCTGAATTTTTTCGAGCCAAGTTGTTTATTTTAAAAGGCCAAACGTTTCGGGATATTTTTATCCCCTCTTCAGTGGCTAATTAGCAAAACAACTTCCGTGTTTTTACATTATTAGGAACGGACCAGAAAAGGATTAATCGCATATGGCGGGCCTAGGACTCGAGAATTTTATTTAACAGAACGATTCCCCGGTGCCAAGGTGGTAATGTGGCACCGGTCGAGGCAAGACGTCAACTGACGGGGAATCGTTCTGTTAAATAAAATTCTCGAGTCCTAGGCCCGCCATATGCGATTAATCCTTTTCTGGTCCGTTCCTAATAATGTAAAAACACGGAAGTTGTTTTGCTAATTAGCCACTGAAGAGGGGATAAAAATATCCCGAAACGTTTGGCCTTTTAAAATAAACAACTTGGCTCGAACAGACGCATCAATTTTTATTCTACACTATTCCATCATCGAGCGATAGATTCATTATTAAACAAAGAATCTGAATTTCTTTGTGCTTGCAGATCGTCGAGACTCATTCATCGATGTCTACTGACTTTTACTAGCTGCGCAAAAATATCGGGATTGTGCTTTTCTATCATTTACAATGAAATCGGGTAAGCAATCCAATTTTTCATGACAGAAAGAGATGGGCGCTTTTCTTGCACATGTCAAACAAATGGAATATTTCTTTTCTGGCACTTGCAAGAAAATAGGGATTCCGATTATCTTGCGAAGTGAATATATTTCACTTCGCTAGAAAATCGGGATTTCTATTTTCTTGCAAGTGCCAGAAAATCCATTGGTTTGACATGTGTGAGGAAAGCGCCATCATCTCTTTCTGTCATGAAAAATTGGATTGCTTACTCGATTTCATTGTTAATGATAGAAAAGTACAATCCCGATATTTTTGCGCAGGTAGTAAAAGTCAGTACAAATCGATGAATGAGTCTCAACGTTCTGCTAGCACAAAGAAATTCAAATTCTGAAGCGCATTACTTTCGGGATCCTGGTTTAGTGGCTGTGCAAACTGATTGGAAAAAAAGAATAATCTTGAAAGGCAGTGGCCCGATTTATTTGCGTCGCAAAAAAATCGGGATCCAGATTGGAACCAAAGTTTCCCGAATTCTATGCTCAACCTGTACACCAAGATCCCGATTTTCTTGTGATTAACTCATACTATCTTTGCGTTTGCAGAAATTCAGGACCAAATTCTTCTATTTTAGTGGTTGCAAGAAAATAGAGATCCCGAGTTTCTTGCGAGGCGTGGAATAACAATATTGAGGTTCTCTTATCGCTAAAGATTTAGACTTTTGCTTTTAGTGAAGCGACATGGAAAAGGATATCACAATTTTCATGTGCTGTTCACAGTAGAATGATTTGTGCTTTCCTTATACCAAACGGATTGGAGTTATGTTTTTTTTTAGTCGCAAAGAAATCGGGCGATGTAAAAAGTTTGAGATCCTGAATTGTTTCGCACATAAGGAATTGTTCTCATCGTACCCTTCAATATTACACATGTACCAATAGTAGTAACCGTATTATTTTGCAACGCACGAAAATCGGGATCCCGATTTTCCTGCAGCTCTACAATCTAATATGTAAATAGTTGGGCGGTTGAAAGATTCACATCTTAATATATTTCACGTCGCAAGAAAATCGGGATTCCTATTTTCTGGAAAGTGCCAAAAAAGAAGTATTCGATTAGTTTGACATGTGCAAGAAAAACACCCATCTGTTTCTGTCATGAAAAATTGGATTGCGTACTCGACTTCATTATATTGATAGAAAAGCACAATCCCGATATTTTTGCGCAGCTAGTAAGTCACCGGTTTCACTGAGTCACTACAAAACGGTTAATGAGTCTTGAAGTTCTACAAGCGTTAACAAATTGAGATTGATTCCTTTGCTCAGTCATTAAATCAAGATCCCGATTTTCTTGTGATTTAAACTTTGAATATCTTTGCATGTGTAGAACTTCTGGACCTGATTCTTTATTCTGTAACCATACAATGGTACCGGTATCATGAGGTGCTAGCGGTTCAAGATAATTGAGAGTTTGTTTGTCGTTCAATGTAATGAAATGGAGTTAGCAATCGAATTTTTTCGTGGCACTAGGAAATGGATGCTTTTCTTTCACACGCCAAGCCAATTGCAAGAAAGTGGAGATCCCAATTTTCTTCCGATGCGATTATAAAACAATATGTTTGTTTTCTGATCGCTATCGATTTAGACAATTGCTTTTAATATAGTAGCAAGGAAATCGGCATCCCAATTTTAATGCGTTGTACGAAATGGAACGATACTACGTTTTTTATGTCATAACGTTTAGAATTCTGCTTTTTTTATTCACAATTAAGTTAGGCGATGCAGAATAGACGGGATCATGAATTGCTTTGCATGTAAGGAAATTATATCGACGTACCATTTGATGTTATTGATGTTGTACTTGTAGTTGATTTCATTTTTTTAGACCGCATGCAAGTCAGAATCCCGGTTTCCTTACTGCTCTACTAAAATCGGATGTTAAAATTATTCGGCGTTAAGAACATTTTTGTATTAATTTTGTCGCATTTTATCTCGCCACTTCTACCAGACTAATCGCGAGGACAAAGTTAGTCTGTTCAAAATTCTTGAATTTAATTATTGAATTTTCACAAGACAAATCGTACAGGCAAAACTAGTTTGCTGAATAGTCTCACATTTCCTCTAACAATTCATCTTGAATTTTCTGCGAGACCAATCACACAAACATAAGTAGTCTGCTGGAAGGTCTTTATTTCGTATTTTAATTCGTATTTTTACGTGGTACGCAAGTTGTGTCAAAAAAACTATGGATCGTACCACCTGGTGCACAAGTTATGTTGAAAAAGTACGGAGTGAACCAGCTGGAGTGCGTATTCGGCGACCCTGTTTAACTAGACGCGTTTCCGACAGCTGGTGCACAAGTTATGTTGAAAAAGTACGGAGCGCACCAGCTGGAGTGCGTAATCGGCGACCCTGTTTAACTAGACGCGTTTCCGACAGCTGGTGCGCAAGTTCTGTTGAAAAACTACGGAGCGTACCACCTGGATTGCGTAATCGGCGACTCTGTTTAACTAGACGTCTTGCCGACAGCTGGTGCACAAGTTCTGTTGAAAAACTATGGAGCGCACTACCTGGAATGCGTAATCAGCGACTTTATTTACTTAGACGCCTTCCCGGCGCCTGGTGCACAAGTTCTGTTGAAAAACTACGGAGCGCACGACCTGGAGTGCATAATCGGCGACCCTGTTTAACTAGACGCTTTCCCAGCACCTGGTGCGCAAGTTCTGTTGAAAAGCTATGTAGCGCACCACCTAGACTCCATAAGCGGGCTCTCTTCGTACTTAGACGCCCCATTGATACGTAGTGCTCGAGTTTAGTATAGGACGCGTTTCATCTAGCCTTCGCTTATAAGAATCGCTCAGCGCACTATGTTCTATTCTTCTTGTCGGTATAGGTATACTTATGTATATACAAAGCGCGTTCTATATCTATATTTATTTGTTTATATTCGTAGCCGACGATTCTAATCTACTCAAAAACGGCTCATTTAATCATGATTTTCTCAAAATGTAGCCATTTTCCAGAGTTGTGCCCAGCAAGGCTTTGGTTCAGGAGACTATCAACTGCAACTTATGAAAGTTGCAGCCGATTTGACCGGGACCTCATTTCCTATCATTTTGTGCGGGGTCCCTTATTTATATGGAAATATTAAGAAATAGTTATGAACTTATTAAATTCTAAAGAATCTGAGATTTTAATATTTGTTTATCAATGTCAACTATTTAAAGCAAATTATACTTAGTTATTTTCTGTAATGTAATTGTAATTTTATTGCATTATCTAGGGCCCCGAGGGAATTACATTTAAGGATGTAATATATTATTTATTTAATTTTATAACTGTTTTGAATGAGGGTTTGAACATTTATTTTTAAGCTTTTAATTTATAATAATTTGCATTTACGATAACAAAATGTATTAAAATTTAGATTTTTTTTTGTAGTTAGAAAACAATTATAAATTTTGAATTTTTAAAATTAATAATTTTATTGTAATTTCATTGCAATATCTTGGGTCCCGAAGTGTAACGTCCTACGATATTAGTTATTTTTACATCTATTTGTTATTAATTTAAACTATATTTCAAAATTCAAAACTCACCAAGAGAATTACGATGTTAATTTCGAAAGACTATATTTTGAATGCGTGCTGTAATTTAGTAACAGAAGTCAACAGCATTACTTATTCCGCAATCGGTATACTCTTTAAAATGATTAACTTTAATTTAACTTTAAGAATTGGTCCTCATATTCAGGCTTTAAAAGCGTCGAATTGGCCTCATTTTAATTAGTCTCGTGTTTAATTCCGAACTCCGTACCACGCGGTCCGTAAACTGGCCGAGATTTTTACACAGTACTACAAAGTTCTCATTTTGTGAATTTAAGAAAACAAATACATTATTTACTAAATGCAAAACGAATTATTTCGGAAGCCTACCATTCCTCCCAATCCACAATTAAGCAGAAAGAAGAAGACGAGGACAGCAGAGTCAGCGATATAATGACAGCAGAAGAAGGAAAACAAATGTAATTCGTATAAAATATTTAATCATAATATATTTCTACTGGAAACGAGTCTAATAATCTAGCCACTTGACCCTCATAATTTAAACAAAATCCACACAAATACTGTCCTACCTATGAGGTGAGAGTATAGGTAGGACGTAACACTATTAATAAAATGCCAGTTCGTATTAAAGATTAACAACAAATTTATTTTGTAAAGAATCAAGAAATGAACATACTGAATATAAATGTTGGAACACAACTTACTGCTTGGTTTGAACTCAATCAAATAGATGCAGAAGCTCGCAATTATTTATATACAGAGATTCCCACGTATTATATATTTGACAAAACGGGACAAAAATGACTCTATCGCTCTACTCGAGTAAAAATTGATTCTAGAATACAGGCTCTGCACTGCATATTCTCACACTGAAGATCTGTATGCAGGCAGGCCTCAAAAATATAAAAGAGAGAAATATAAATTTCTCTCTGTTGGCGTTTCGTCCCAGCTGTCAGAGTGGACTCCTCAGTAAGGCTCTGACAGCTTCCTTAGACGACCGCCACTTCGAAGAGAAGCGGCATTTATGTGGTCTCGGCCTGCGTTTTTCTCTTGCAAGAGAGAACTCTAGCATAGAGAAAAAGGCAGGTCGCCACCTAGCGGACACTTATAAGAGCCAGTGTCAAAATTTAGATGGTATGCGACTCTAAAATGTAAAAGAGAGTAATATAAATTTCTCTCTGTAGGCGTTTCGTCCCAGCTATCAGACTGGATTCCTCAGCATTATATTTCTCTCTTTTATATTTTTTGAGGCCTGCCTGCATACAGATCTCCAGTGTGAGAATATGCAGTGCAGAGCCTGTATTGTAGAATCAATTTTTACTCGAGTAGAGCGATAGAGTCATTTTATTCTATGTATTTAGTAAATCCTAAACAAAAAGAAAGTTCTTTCTACGATTATTATTGTTACATGTTAAAGGAGCTACAACATATGAATAATTAAAATCATATAATGGAATAGCATATTCAAGTTACTATGAAGTTTGCAAAGCAAGAAATTTAATAGCTGCAGATGAAGAATGGGATAAATGTTTGAGATAAATAACACTAATTCATGCGCACATCTAATTTCAACATTAACAGATGCACAAAGCATTATTTATAATATGATAATATGGTAAAAGTTATTTATTAAATGCACTTATAACTTATTTCAATATAAATCATATTAAATTTTTAACGGTTGCATGGACTGGAATCGCTGCTAATTTATTACAAGATCGAAAAACTGTACATATAACATTCTAATTACCATTAGACGTTAATGAACAGAGTACGTGCAAGATAACTGCAAACAGTATTATTGGCCACGTAATGAAGGATGTTCAAGTTATTATTTGGGATAAAATATCAATGACTTCCAAGTACGCATTTGAGGCAGTTGATCAAATGTTTAATGATATTTGTAATAACAACGATATTTTTGGTAATAAAATCATCATTGTATCTGGAGATTTTCGGCAAACATTACAAGTTGTTAGACATGGAAACAGAACACAAATAATTGAAAACTATATAAAAAAAAATAATTTATGGGACAGTTTCAAAATTGTAAATTTCAAAGAAAATAAATGGATGGAATATTTGCAAACAATTTTGAAGAAAAAAATGAAGTAATAAGTATACCTGAAGAAATGTTATCGAAAGGAAATATTATTAAAGAAATATATGGTACAATAATTGAACCAAACAATCACGAATATTACGAAAATATCATAGTAGCACCAAACAACTCTGACCTTCTAGAAATAAATAATAATATTTTAGTACTAATCAATGAGCAAGTACACATATTTTTAAGCTGTGATTCAGCAGAAGATTCTAATAATGATAATTTAGACATCCTGTTACCTACAGAATTTTTAAAGTCGTTAACACCTAATGGCTTACCTCCGCACAAACTTATATTAAAATACGGGCCGTAGTCATGTTATTGCAATATTTGAATTTATTCGACGGTCTTTGCAATGGCACAAGATTAATTATAAAAAAATGAGTTAATACTAATAATATTATTGAATATTAATTATTAAACATTTTGTAATTTTACATACAATAACGCGATCTTTCAAAAGTATAACGCTTAGTCTGCGTTTCGCAAGCTCAGCGTCAACTGAGCTCTTACTTTTGAAAGTGTGACAATTAACGAAACTCATGCATTGACATAATCAATGCTGTCATTTGAATTTTGAAATGACTGTTTCTTGTTTCAAAATAAATAACGTCATAAGACGTTACAATATTACCAAGAATAACTTTAACACCTCCA
The DNA here is from genome assembly GCA_018906965.1 of Philotrypesis tridentata. Classification (NCBI taxonomy): domain Eukaryota; kingdom Metazoa; phylum Arthropoda; class Insecta; order Hymenoptera; family Pteromalidae; genus Philotrypesis; species Philotrypesis tridentata. Next base: position 49,858 of record JACCIB010000882.1, read on the forward strand.
GTAGAAGAAATACCATTTTCTATGAGGAGAAGGCAATTTTCAATTAGATTTGCACACGCGATGACAATTAATAAAGCTCAAGGACAGTTATTCAAAAAAGTTGTTATCAAGGGGCGCGGTAGCGCCTCGATGGCAAGTATAAGGTACGTCAGTACATACGCCGCCGTCGGGCGCTATAGCCAGACCCTATATACGTCTCATAGGCCCTGTTGGAGATGTGACATTCGGTTTTCTTCGCATTAAGAGCTTTGTTTCTCACTTATGAGCACTCAAATGAAAGCTGGGAATAAAACTAGCAAAATCACTTCAGGATCATATATTGTGAAATGGCTTCTATCAAAAGATATTATGAAATGAAGGTTCGGGGTCACGAATTCTTCAACGCGAAAATTCTTCTCCCGTGGCGAAAAATGTTCTCCCCGGAAGTACGTCATAGTTCGTGACGTCAGCTCTACGTATACTATTGCTTGCATCTATACAGTTCATCAAGTGTACAGAAGAGCAGACGATAGTGTATTCACATTTTTTGATTTTTCAATACAATAACACATATGCAGTGTTAAAGAAAAATAAGTATTGTACAAAATAAAGTACCAAAGTGATTTTATTTTCAACATAATATGCAATTTATAAAGCTGGGTTTGATGAAATATTTAAAAACTGACAGATATAATTATGAAAAATTTTCACAAACAAGACTAATAGCCTCAAATTAGATAAGTATTTAGTTGTACTTTTTTTTTTAAATATACAATACATGAAAGATTCATGAACTGATTCTTTGTTAAAATATATCCTTTTATTTTTCAGGTTTTTTTACTATTAGATTATATAAAGAAATAACTATTCTGTGATGTGGCAGCTAGTAAAGTGTTAAGAATTCATCTTTCAAGAAAGTTTACGTTCTTGAAGTGAATATGTAACTTTTTCTATCGTCTCCTGGGTTCACCTTTCAAGCAAGTTTCTACATTCTTGAAGTGGATGTGTAATTTTTTCTATCGTCTCCAGGGAGGTAGACTCTCAGGCTATTCGTCGAAAGGGATCCTGATGAGAAGCTAGTGACAGTGTTGTATTTTCATCATCCAAGAATCAAAGAAAATTTATACAGAATTTCCAGTTTATATAATTTTCTTGTGATGTGACAAGTTGGTTAAGTGTTAGGATTATATTCAATCTTCCACGCAAGAAAGTTTCTACAATTGTGGAAAGTGCTTATGAACAATTATTAAATTTTCCTATCGTCTCCTGGGAGATAGACTCTCAGGCTATACATCGAAAGGGATCCTTACAAATAGTTAGTGTATTTTATTTTCTTGGTTCAAGAATCGAAGAAAGTTTTAACATAGAGAATATTCAGTATAAGGAAAAAATTGTCTTGTATTGTGAGAAGCTAGTGAAGTGTCAAGAATATGCATCGCTCATGCATGAAAGTTTCTAAGTTGTTTAAGTATATATGAATAGTTTATAACTTTTCCTATCGTCTCCTGGGAGGTAGACTCTCAGGCTGTTCGTCGAAAGGGATTCTTAGGAATAGCTAGAGAAAGTGTTTTATTTTGTTTTTCAATTACCGTCAATATTTCCTAAAAATTTTTTAAATTGTTCCAAAGTCTAATTTTGGTACATTTATGCATTTATTAGAGAGAGATGGAAAGATAGTTTCTTCTGCTAGAGCTTAATTTGCTCTGTCTTCAAAAATATTTTTTAAAATTTATTTTTAAATGAAACTAAATAAAAATGATTAATGAGCATGGATGTATTGATTATAATTAATGGTTTATTGACTTTTATATAAGTCAAATATCCTTGAAACTATTACATATGGAGTATATGGCACCCGGGTGCGCTTTTCAAAGTATAAAATCTTGATCAGTTTATTTTAATTATTGTAAATGTTAAAACTGAATGTATACGGATATTCTATAGTATTTTTATAATGTCGTGCAACAAAATTTCTCTGGATTACGCTAATATTTCACTGTTTTACCTACATTTTTTTAACAAGTCATTTTTAATAAACTTGTGCTTTTTAATAAATGAGCTGTTATATTTATTTCTCACAGAGAAACCAAGACCTGTGATATTCTGGGACTTTCACAGGTTCTTTTATAATGAGTTAAGCTATCTTTTCAAATGTTTGTGTCTTCGATATTAATGATCGATCAAGTTGAACACTTGTTTTTAAGGCTTAAAAGGTTTATACGTAGAATCACTCAGAAGCATTTTGGTCACTCTGAAAATGAAAAATAACTAAGTTTTCGTTAAACATACCAATCAGAGGGATATCATGAGAAATTTGAAGTTTACCATATAGACCAATTTCAAAATAATCATCATATAAGGCATTCAAAATCGAAGAGCTAAAAATTGGTCTAGACGATTAACTTTAAATTTCATATGCTATCCCTCTGATTGATTTGCTCAATTCAAAAATAGTTATTTTTAATTTTCAGAATGCCAGAGTTCAGGCAGTTTCCAGAATGTGGGTTGAGCGTCTCTTTTCCTAAAAGGTAAAAAGATCATACAAGTTTTCAAGCCCACTACTTAGAGGGATAGTATAAGAATTTTGAAGATGGTATAGTTTAGCAGGATTCAGATAATCAGAGATTAGAAATTTCAAAATTCAATAATCCAAAACTGCTGAGCCGTATCAACTGGAAAATTTTTAGATTATCCCTCTAAGTGACTGGCTTGACAATTTATATTATCTATATACATTCAACAGATCATAACGGAATGGAATTTTTTTGCCATGCCTGCAGGTTAGGTCACTCTAGTGTATATATTGTAGTTCATAAATAAACACTACGTTAGTAGCTGATTGCTTTAAATACATCTTACCTTAAAAGCTATAAATTTAGAATATATTTAATAAACTATAACTTGTTTGCTAAATGACTCAATTCAATTTAGAATAGAACTCAATAGAACTCAATAGAACTCAATTTAGAATATATTTAATAAACTATAACTTGTTTGCTAAATGACACTATTCAATATGGACACTAAATTTATGATGTCAACCTTGTAAGTATTTATGTGAAAGTCATACAGGGGATACCACAACTTTACTGACACTATTTTTTACAGGTTTTCATAAAGTTTGAATTCGATTACAGTTTTCTAAACGTTTACCGAATTAGGTGGGTTGCATTAAAGATGATAATACATCTATCATAAAGAATCATAGGGATATTGGAAATTAACTTACATATACTTCTTTTTATTCTAAATATTATTTTCATTATTCCATAATATAGATTGAACAATTGTAAAGGATACGATATAAACTTGTATAAATATTAAAATGCTATATCACTCATGGTCTGCATGACAATAGTATACGTAACGTACAAATGCTTTCGAGAAAGCAGTTATCAGTTAATTAATTAGCAATAATTTTAGACGTACAGATTTCTTTGATGTATATTTGCGAAACAAATCATTATGGAACTTAACATAAAATTTAGTGTCAATAAAGGAAAAAAACGCGCTATTCTATTTACTTGGAGGGTGGTGTGGAAAAGATAGATTTCATGGTAAATAATAATGATCTAAAAAAACTATTTACTCTACAGATAGTGTCTAAAAAATAATTATTATTATTATTACAATAATCCATGAGCAAATGTACATTAATATTTTAAATTTATTACTTATTTATAGTTGATGTTAACTATTCTTTGTAATTTACATATTATATACCTTTTAAAAGTAGTGAAATCTCTCCCCCCCCCCCCCCAAACAAACCTTTTCAAGGTAAAAGGCTGGCAAGTATAAGGTCGTTTCTTCATGTAAAAATTAAAGATTAATTTTACAACTCTTGATAACCTTAATGTAAAAAAAACTCTTAATAACACTTATGCAGACAAAACCAAACTTTTATTAACATTCATACAGACAAAATAAAAATTCTTAGAGCTTACTCTAAAATTCAACTTTAATTTTCAAACTTCGACAACTCTTATGTAGTCGAAATTATAAATGCTGTATTCTATACAGTTATTTAATTATGGAAATTAAAGATCTTGATAACACTTATATAGACAAAATACTAGTAGCTTTACTGCATACTCTTAAGACGTGTTGATATTATAATCGTCAGATCAACAAATAATATATCTTCTTTCCTCTTGTGAATAAGTGATCGAACACAAATACTGGAAGAATATGTGATACTTATAGATCAAGTTGGAAAACAAATAATTATGTTAGGATGAATGTCTTCTTTTACCTCTGCAATGAGTTAATCACAATCACTCAAATCATGATGCTTATACATTAAGCTAAAAAATCCGAAACTCTCATGTATGAAAATATGATCGTGTAACCATCTTCGCGTTAAGGGTCTGTTGGACAGATTACCATTTCTTTAGTGTCACTTCTCCTTCGATTATCTATACCTTCGATTTGACATAAATTCTCATTTTAATTTTAAGAAAAGAAAATTATGATATCAATAAATAAATTGGCAAGTTTTTTGCTATAAAAAATAATTGTTTTCAAATAAATAAATAACCGATTAAATTGAGGAAGGATTATAAATATATGTGTTCATATAAACACTCAATCCAATTGCAGATGTTCTTACATGACATTATCACATGACAAATGTGCCCATAATATGTAGTAATATCATGTTTGTCTAAAATTATTATGTAATTTAACAAGATTGTTTCGCATCATGAAAACTTTTTCATTTATTTATGGAAGCTGAGAGCGGATGTACAATCTACTCTACTTAGTAATTCAGTAAATGTATTGCTATCCTTATTTCATTCAAAATCTATGTCCAGGACGATTATATACAATTATATATGAGATTTAAATTCTGTTGATTTACATACATTTAAAAAAAACGAACAAATTCTATCATGTAGAACGCAATTTTTTGACGGAAAAACTTGCCGCCCCGTCCTATCATAGATAATCGATGAACCACTAAATGTCAGTGTAATTATCAATATCATAAAATTTTTAATATAGTTAATTTATCGTCCTATTATCCTATAATGCGTAATACTCAAATCATTATATTAAACTGTGAGACCAATGGCCTCAAATAATAAAAAACAATGGAATTTTTTAATTAAGTAAAGATTTTAATTAAGTAAAGATTTGAAACTAAAAGCTGTAAACTACATAAATATTAATTTAAAGCTTTTAAACTTGATTTATTTTCCAACTAGAGTCATAGAAATTTATTTTATAAAATTTTTTAATATGTAATAATAGTTACAATTATTTTTAATCAACTTCCTGCAATCTTCCGATAATACTAACAGAGGTTTGTAAAACATACATACAAATAACCAAAAATGAGCTTAGAATGATTGCAAGATTAAGTTTGAATTCTTCAACAATTCGTCAAGGACAGTAATAAATACATATAGAATGAAAAATCGATTCAGAGATTTTTTAACGGTGTTTCATTAACAAGTTAATTTGTTTAACCTTGCATAATTTAAAGATGGTATACATCGTTATCTATGATAGGACGGGGCGGCAAGTTTTTCCGTCAAAAAATTGCGTTCTACATGATAGAATTTGTTCCTGTTTTTTTTAAATGTATGTAAATCAACAGAATTTAAATCTCATATATAATTGTATATAATCGTCCTGGACATAGATTTTGAATGAAATAAGGATAGCAATACATTTACTGAATTACTAAGTAGAGTAGATTGTACATCCGCTCTCAGCTTCCATAAATAAATGAAAAAGTTTTCATGATGCGAAACAATCTTGTTAAATTACATAATAATTTTAGACAAACATGATATTACTACATATTATGGGCACATTTAATTGTCATGTGATAATGTCATGTAAGAACATCATACCATTCTATTACATGTACAGAACGTGGCAGCAGTCGCAATTATTCAAAGTTTTAATTGTACTCGACTGTACCTTTTCACAGGCTATCCACCTTTTCACATGCTGCAATTGGATTGAGTGTTTATATGAACACATATATTTATAATCCTTCCTCAATTTAATCGGTTATTTATTTATTTGAAAACAATTATTTTTTATAGCAAAAAACTTGCCAATTTATTTATTGATATCATAACTTTCTTTTCTTAAAATTAAAATGAGAATTTATGTCAAATCGAAGGTATAGATAATCGAAGGAGAAGTGACACTAAAGAAATGGTAATCTGTCCAACAGACCCTTAACGCGAAGATGGTTACACGTTCATATTTTCATACATTTCATACTATAACTGTTAGTAAGTATACATAGCGATTATTATTATTTTGTTATTATTAAGAAAAGAAATATTTACAAAGAATTTTCAAAAAAGAAATAATATATGGTACTTTCATTAAAACATTATTGGTAAAATAATCAAATACTAATAAAATGGCAGCTAAGATCAAGTATTCGTAAAATAATAATAAGCGCCACTGAATCAATATTGGTAAAAAAAAAATAAAATCATAAAATCTCAAGAATAGCGCCTCTGATAAACGCGGCAGCTATGAAAATTCATTTTCAGAAATACACTATATAAATGAAATTATAAAAAAAATCCCACTAATATGAACTACTTCTACAGATAAAAATTGACAAGGTAAAATTAATTAGATTATTAATATACATGTGTATGTGTATATGTTAATTACTTTTTTCAGACAAAAAGTTTTAACGAACTATTATCAATATGTATTTACACAGTATATAAATGGAATTTAAACAAATAAATTGGAAATATCAATCATTAATTCAATGTATCCAGCATATACATGTGTATATACATTTCAATTGAAAACAATAAACAATATTGGTACATATTCTTAGAAACTGAAGAACAGCGCCTCTGAAAAAAGTGGCAGCTATGATTAGAGCAGTATTAATCGTGAAAACAGTCATACGATTTATGCAACAAAATTGAGCACTGCTTCACTAATATTAAGTATTTGTAAGATTAATAATCGGTAAGGTAGAATTATAACTTAATTCATCCATATATATATATATATATATATATACACATACATACTTCAACTACGTATGATTATTTTTAAGCACACGGTAACACATAAGTAATTGAATATAGTAAAAAATACATAATATCTCTTGTAACGTGGCAAAATATCGCTACGTCACATCGAGCACCAAGCAGCCGGGGTACAGCGTCTCAAGGTCGTGTGTATGGGTTTGTGTGCATGTTTTAATGGCGTTTCGTTTCTTTCGAGCTACAATGTAAGGAGAGGAGAGATGACAACGAAAGGAGGAAAATACGGAGAGCCTCTTCGCTCCTCATTCAAGGATGAGAGGAGAAGATGATGAGCTCCGGCGCAACAATAGCTGATACAGATTCATCCAGAGCGTTCGAGCCCGCTCATTGTAAGTCGTCGGACGCAGATGAAGCGGGCGGGGACTTCCTACGTTGGCGCTTTCTGCAGCTCGGTTACGCGTAATGGTTGTTCTCCCGCGTGAACATTGGAAGCAAAAAGGCAGCTTCGGCGCCCTGTATAACAGGCGAGCTCCCGAATCAAAGGCCTAGACAGAAGGATTCGCTGAGAGTTATATTGTGCTTCGTAATTCGTGCAAGGCCTCAGCATTGCGCGAATTATCTGTATGAATGCTGGCTGTCTGTTGTAGCGTGCGTTCCAATTTCGCGGTTATCTTCTCCAGCATCGATTGTAATCGAGAAGCCAAGCGCGCATGCGTAGCGATCGAAGGCGCGCGAGGCAAGCGAGCCTGTTACGGCGCTCTCCTACCCCAGCCGTTCCAACTCAGACGTCTCTGCAGCCAGCTCCCGAGGAATTTCCATTACTTTAACTATATTCGTGTATTTATACTTGTGTGCTTTCTCCGAGGATCCTGTTGGTGGACACCAGGAAACGAGGAAAAGGTCGGTGAGTCGTTCCGTTATTAAACTAAGTTTCCCTCGCGGGCGCTAGTGCGCAGTTCCACCCGTGGCTTCGGGTGCGCGAAGCCTTTGTCTCGCGAACGCGTATTCATCAGCGAGCACGGCTACCTCGATTATATGTGAATGTCTCTTCTTTGTTAAGTGCGGTTATTTCGTAGTGCAACTCAGTGCGTGAACGGTGTGTACCTCGGGTTATCTTGTACGCTGATATCTTCGACGAAGGGCTATCTCGTCGTCCCGGTGCGAGCAAACAGCTACGTCGCGTGCGCGTTCCTTTCGCGGAAGGTTGTCTAGTTGGGCTAACGCGAACCAAGAGGACTATCTGCGTAGCTAAGGGATCCGTGACTATCTGGTTATCGTCTAGAGTGAATCGGTAGAGCGTCTCGGTTATAAGTCGGCGAGGACAAAAGGGTCTCGTTCGACATCGCGGTGCTGTGTCTCGGTAGTATGCCTGTGAGGACAAGGGGGACTCGCTCGGTGTCGCGTTATTAGGTTACGGCGCGAGGAGTATCGTAAGTCGTCGGACGCGGAAAGGCTCTCGGCCACACGTACATTACACAGGCGCGATCTAACTAAGTGTGGGAGATCGTATCCATAGGTTTAAGGTGTGAAAGAAGAGTCGGCGGACAATGAGTGATTGCGACCAAGTGGGCAGAGTGAGTGTGACCTTGAGACGCGTGAGAATCCGTTTATCTTTATTAGTGGATATCTACGCGGTGTAGTAGCGAATTGTGATTTTAGTGGCGTGCGGAATAAGTTGATGTAGTAAACGTAAACGTAGTGACAGGTCGAGTAACTTGCAAACTTGTGTACGGATACCTTCGTGCTGACTTTGTCTTTGTATAAATAATATTTAATTGATTGTTAATAAATTCCGAACCACCCTCTCTCCTTTACCGCGAAGCGGGGCTGAGCTAGCCAGCCGGGCAAATCCGCCTGTCTCCCCGGGTTCGGTAAAAGAGTCGCAAGACTCTGATACTTTAAGGTAAGTGTATATATAAATAAATTAATTAAACATAAATATTTGTTTTCTTCAATGAATCCCACTAATATGAAATGTTTCTACAGTTAATAATTGGTAAGGTAAAATTTAAATTTTATACTATGAATTGATATATCCACATTATACATATGTATGTTTAAATTAAAATATTTTAATTACTACATTCAGGCAAAAAGTATTAACACAATATTAACAATATGTATGTACCAAGTATATATATGGAATTTTCAAATTCCATTAACATTAAGTGTGTATACTACGTAATATAAAATATAGCTAAATATACATTATATGTTTGTATTTAGAAATTTACAGAGTACACTACTTAGAATAAAATGTATTACTTAATAATAATAATTATGTAACATGGTGTAAAAAATTAATTAAAGATGCGTCTCTTCGAGCCAAGTATTTATTCAAATTGCCAAAACGTTTCGGGATATATATATCCCCTCTTCAGTGGCTAATTTGTAAAACAACTTCCGTCTTTCACATAATTAGACGAAGCAGGAAAAAGAGAAATCGCATATGGCGGGACTATGACTCGAGAATTTTATTTAAAAACAGAACGAGATTTACCGGTGCCATTCGGTGGTAAAGCGGCACCGGCCGAGGTAGGACATCAACAGTTGATTTCTCTTTTTCCTGCTTCGTCTAATTATGTGAAAGACGGAAGTTGCTTTACAAATTAGCCACTGAAGAGGGGATATATATATCCCGAAACGTTTTGGCAATTTGAATAAATACTTGGCTCGAAGAGACGCATCTTTAATTAATTTTTTACACCATTTCCATCATCGAGCGATAAATTCACTATTAAACAAATTATGTAACATATTATTCACCATGTAAGGAAAGAAAATCAATATAAAACCAAAAAATACAATGAATTTGGTTAAATTTTATTAAACCAACACGATGTACACTATATACAAATATTTTTTTATTTGACAATAACCATTACTAAGAACCTCAATCAAAGATATCCACCATCTATAAATTCATAAAATATAAAATATTCATGAATTTATAAAATATCATAAAATATCATAAAATGTCAATATCGTCACACCATAAAACCGCATGAAAACCCCATAATGTTTTAAATCCTATAAAACCTATAAGCTATCAAGTAAAAAAAGACAAACCCCATAATGCATTATAAAATACGTGAAATCCCATAGAACCACATAAAACACCATGAAATTGCAACAAATACCATAAAAATGCAAAAACATCAAACCCTATAAAACCCCACAGAAACACCATAGACCACCATAAATACCATAGCATCAGATTTGTATTACACTAAATATAATTTTTGCCAAATAAAACCGTAAAATACAAAACCATAATTATTTTAAAGAGTAGAAAGTCATAAAAGAAAAACACTGAAAAAAGTCTGTAAAAAAATGTCATAATTTTTTTTGACCTTCCAAAAAAACCTCATAGGACAACCATATCTTAAATTTTTTATGGTGGCTGAATGCTTGGACATGCTAATTAACCTTCAGTAAAAAAAAATTAGATTAAGCTAGTAATTTTTACTAGTGATGACGATGCTTTACCATTTATTTGTCACCAGGAATCTTTCACTTTAATGTAATGTAAGATTACTTTAAGGGGTTATGACAGTGTTAAAATTTTGAAAATACCTATTTTTTTTTATTCACTTTTTTCATAGTTAATAGTCTATAGAATATGGTCCTGAAAGCCGTTTTTGGCTAAAAAAATTTTCCTCGAAGATATTAACAAAAAACTAACAAATCTGTTTCAAGTAAATTTTTTAAAAATCGTGATTTTTAAATATTTTAATTAGGCCAAACTTGTGGAAAGGATTGTTCTAACCCACTTTTTACAGAGTAATTTCATGAGAAATCTTACTGAAAATATGACTTAAAAACCGTTTTACAAACCGTTTTTTTCTCAAGAGTTATTAATTTATTTCCGTAAAATAAATAAAATCTGTAAAATTAATTTTTCTATGTGTGATTTTATGTTACTAAACTCAATGTGTTAAAGTAAAGGCATTGAACAAATTTGAATTTGCCACTCGAATAGCTTGTGCCTCACAGCGTCTGGTCGAGAATGAAGATTTCTGTTTGATCGGTATAGTAGAATTTTCTGTAAAGCAGCAGAAAGCAGCCAAACAGCTGTTTTTCATCCAAGACATTAGATCAGTGGAGTTAGTCTGCTAGCTGCTGTAGCAATGCTTATAACCTTAGTGGTGTTGCAAAAGTGCAAGAGCTTCTGCAGAGTAGAAAAATTATTCAGATAAGTATTGGAAACTAATTAGTAATAACAGTGTTCATAATGAGCTTTTTCTTTGTTGGTTTATTTTTTGCTTTTAGGTATACGGGTGCAAGCCAGCAAAATGGGAGCTTATATTGACTGCCTGAAGTATTATTTTGCTACTTTTTAAGAACTTGAAGTGTATTTAATAATGGTAAGTATTGTATGTAACTGTAATTCATAAAAATAACGTGTTTATGAATAGCTAACGATAATTTTTATTTTATTTTCAGCTTCTAAATGCTATTATCACACAGCATGACAAGCGCGTACCATCAAATATACTTTATTGTATGTATATTTGAGTACCAAAAGCAAATCAAGGTATGCCGGATATTTTCTGTAAGTATAGCTGAGTTCATTTGTATGATTTACATTATAAACTTTAAATGCCTTTTACTCAAATTTAGTTTTTTCATGCTTTTGATGTACTTGCCGCAGCTTTCTGAAGGAACCGTAACATCAATCCGGATGAGCCAAAGTGGAAAACCTTCCTAATGAGTACGGTCACAAACTGAGTGGAGCAGAATTGGCAAAAATAAGTTCAAAGTGAATGTTACGTATGTTTACATATGTAATATTCACTATAATCATTAATATTGTCAATATATGTTTAATTAATTATATTAATTTTGTGTTTTTCAGGAATCTGTTCCACTTAGTCTGAGACCAGACTCATAAGGAAGATTTGGCACTTTGATGCATCAGAATTGATGGTACGATTCCATCAGAAACATGCGGCAAGTAAATAAAAGTGATGAAAATCATGATTTTTGGTAAGCAAATACCTTTAATTGTTTTTAAATGTTACACTCACTTTATGCATATTATTTATGCATAAAAGTGATGTATAATACTTGTATTTGAAAGCAAAAATATAGTTTTTAGAGCACCTATATATCTATTAATTTTTTACAAGACTAACAATTTTTCTTTTTTTTCAGATTTTAACACTGTCATAACCCCTTAAGAAAGATTTTGTTTAAATAATTAATAGTGCTTTACTAAATTTATTACTAATTAAATTATTAATTTTTAAAATTATTATTTTTTATAGATTTTTCAAACCCACAAAATCATGCTACAACACCCCCAAGCTTCTGTGATTTTGAAATATGATATAGTATGAGTAAATAATTTTAAATAGTCATAGGAATAGAACATTTTATTACAACATTTTATTAAAATAATTTATAGTGTTTTATAAAATTTGTTATTAAAAAGTTTTAAGTGATTGTAAACTTAAATTTTTCATATATTTTTGAACAACCCAAATCCCTAATACAACGTATGACAATTTTGTATTATACTTAAGTACGACATATTATATAAATAAAATTATTTTAAATAAATACTAATACTACACAGTACACATATACAATATTATATTTGTTTAGTGAGTAATTTTGATTAAAATCAATAGTTTTATTTGGGTCATAAAAATCCCTCAATAATTATGAATACAATTCCGACCATTTATTATTCAACAACATAATTTATTGTGTAAGCCCCTAAACAAATAGCTAAACAAAATACCTTGTAATCATATATATATATATAATGGAAATTAATAAAACTTCTTATTAATTTATAAATTAGTTAAATTTTTTATATTTTCAAATTATCCGTGTAGACTATGTCCAGGTGTCTGCGTGACCCCCAGTTGTACTGCAAAAATACCTGAAAACTCGAAATTGTCCCTGTAGACGATGTCCAGGTGTCAGGATGACCCCCAGGTCGACGAAACACCATCGGCAAGCATCAGCACTAGTTGTACTGCAAAAATACCTGCAAACTCGAAATTGTCCCTGTAGATGATGCCCAGGTGACAGGGTGACCCCCAGGTCTACGAAAATCATCTGCGAGGTAGAACACCTGCAGATCCCCCCATTGTCCGCAATCTCCATCCAATAGTTTCCATTTCATCCATACATAGGGATTTGAAGAAATTGATTTTATTTTTTTATTAAAAAATGGATCTAATTCGAAAATCTTAAAATTTTTTATCATGAATGTGTAGAATATTCAAAAACAATTAAGTTCATTCAACTATATTTTCAATTTTTTATTTGTTTCATAGTAAAAAAGCACCCGTACTTACGTACGTACGTGAGTTTTTGAAATTTTGGGTCATCTTTATAGGCCTATATTTAAAAAACTAATTAAGCGATGCCCAACTTTTTTACATGAGTGGAAGCGAACTGGAACAGAGAATACAGTCATTGCAACAAAGTTAAATTTTACAATGTATTTTTGCCAGAACCGTGGATTCTTTACAGGACTGTGTTTTTGGAATTTCATTTTTTTTAATATAGTGTAGATACTCGCTGCCTGGCAATAGGTGCGTTTAAGTGCTTAAGGTTTGAGAGCATAGAGTTTAATAACTGATGGTTTAGCGCATAAGGGTTTAATTATTTAAAATTTTTTTGGGGAGTACATCGGTTTACAATGCTACAATTGAAGAACTTAGGGTGTAGAGGTTTAATTAGTTATATACTCGCTGCCTAGGAGTCGATTGGTTTAGGAGCTTAAAATTTAAGAACTTAGGGTTGGAGAGCTTATGGCTTAAGGGGTTATGACAGCGCTAAAATCTGAAAAAAACGAAAAATTGTTAGTGTTGTAAAAAATTAATAGATATATTAGTGCTCTAAAAACTATATTTTTGCTTTCAAATACAAGTATTATACATCATTTTTATGCATAAATAATATGTAAGAAGTGAGTGTAACATTTAAAAACAATTAAAGGAATTGCTTACCAAAAATCATGATTTTCATCACTTTTGTTTGCTTGCCGCATGGTTCTGATGGAATCGTACCATCAATTCTGATGCATCAAAGTGCCAAATCTTCCTTATGAGTCTGGTCTCAGACTAAGTGGAACAGATTCCTGAAAAACACAAAATTAATATAATTAATTAAACATATATTGACAATATTAATGATTATAGTGAATATTACATATGTAAACATACGTAACATTCACTTTGAACTTATTTTTGCCAATTCTGCTCCACTCAGTTTGTGACCGTACTCATTAGGAAGGTTTTCCACTTTGGTTCATCCGGATTGATGTTACGGTTCCTTCAGAAAGCTGCGGCAAGTACATGAAACGCATGAAAAAACTAAATTTGAGTAAAAGCCATTTAAAGTTTATAATGTAAATCATACAAATGAACTCAGCTCTGCTTACAGAAACTATGTGACATACCTTGATTTGCTTTTAGTACTCAAATATACATACAATAAAGTATATTTGGTGGTATGCACATATCATGCTGTGTGACAATAGCATTCAGAAGTTGGAAATAAAATAAAAATTATCGTTAGCTATTCATAATCAAGTAATATTTATGAATTACAATTACATGCAATACTTACCATTATTAAATACTGTTATGACCAGCGCGATTCGAGATGTTCGAATCGCGCATAGCAACCGCTGCAACTTCGTGGTTGTTATTGTATTTGTTTATCAGTCTAGCGCTGACAGCTATTCGATTTGCATGTCTAAGCTTGAGTAATAAAGTCGTTCTTGTCTATCTTTTCTATAAATAAGAGTTTCAATAATCATTATCCTAACCCGATCACAACATTTTGGGGGCTCGTCTGCAAGTGAACGTATTACCCAGTGAATGAAGTTAAGATCGGGCACAATGACCTTAACCCATACACCGCCTCCTTCACCGCCCCTCATCACAGTCTCTGAGACTTCACAAGCTGATACGCTTCCGCCACCTACTCACACATCACCAACGGTGGAACAACCTTCACTCGCTGATGAAAATACCCAACTTCGACAACAATTCCGGCTTGCCGAATCTACACTTGAAGAGTGCACATTGGAGGTTACCCGCATATCAAAAGAACTCTGCATTCGTGAATCAGAGCTTCTTCAAGAACGTCACCTCCGTGAAGAAGAAGTCAAGAAGATCGAAGCTAAGTATTCTTCTCTTCTTACTGAGTCAACCGCAGACATTTCTAGGCTTAATTCTCTCCACAGAAAAGCATTAGCCGAAATCGATCGACTCACGTCTTCTTCATCTACTCGTCGCGAATTATTTCCCGGACCTGGCTCTTCACCATCAACTGCCGAAAACTCCCGATTACTGCTCGTCAACAGAACTCTACTCACGGATAACGAATCTCTTCGTCAGCAGTTACGAGAGCTAAGTTCTTCGTCCAATCTTAACACAAACACAAACACTTTCACTAACAATCTAGGTTATAATCATAAGTTAGACGATTACGATGGATCAATACCTCTTCGAGAATATTTAATTCAATTTCAGGTTATGGCTAGAATTAACAATTGGTCTCCAGAAACTAAAATGGTTGCTCTTATTTCTAGTTTGAAAGGAAAAGCAAAGTCCATTTTAACTGAATCTGATATTTCTTCTTCTAATTTTGAGAATTTGATCTCTAGGTTAGAATTAGGATTTGGAGATAAACATATGGAAGCAACATACTATTCACAATTTCAAACTCGTCGTCAACAGTTTAGTGAAGATTTTCAAACGTTTGCTTCTGACTTAGAACGACTAGCAGCATTAGTTTTTCCCGAATGTTCTCTTGAGATTCAAGATAAATTTACTTGTTCTCAGTTCATTACAGGTATCTTTAATAATTCTATCAGACAAACTCTCCAATTAGAAAGGATAATATCATTAAAAATAGCTCTTACTCGTGCCATGGAAATAAAAGCTATTTTTGATTTTAATAAGAAATCTCAACATCCTATGAGTAATTCCACTCAAAATGCCGGGGTTAATTCATCCAACCCTCCATTCAAACCTCGTTCATCTACAGATTATTTAAAAAATGTTGGCAATGCGGAAAAAAGGGCCATTTGAGAACATCTTGCCCAACAAATAAACAGGGAAACTAGATTCGACAAAGTTTAGACAGACTCCATCCAATATTTGTATTAGAAGAATTAATGAGAATTTAAAACATTTTTACTTTGATGGTTTAGTTAATAAAAAATCTTGTAATTTCAAATTAGATTCCGGTTCAGATATTACCATTTTAAATTCAAAATTTGTTGATACTAATGACACAAGAATTCCCATTAATTCGAATTTACTTCGTTATCCGACAGTAGAAATAGTTCCAGTACAATTTTTGATCTCTGCAGTTATTGAATTAGGAATTTATTCAGCTACTTTAGATATTTATGTAATGGATATGGTTGACGATTGTATTCTTGGAGGTGATTTTCTTCATTTAACTGGATTAACAGATTCTATTACTAATTTAATTCGTACTCCAAATTTAATCACTAATGTTGTAAATCCAGTTCAAGTGGCTAGGATAGATAATTCATTTGAGAATTTACCAGAAATTATTCAGAATGTTTTCGAAAAGAATATTGATGAGTTAGACCATAATCAACGTGACAAATTTTTGAGTTTATTACTGGATTTTAAAGACCTTTTTGAAGATTATGATATTTCTGGACATTGCAATATCGTAGAACACAAAATTCAATTACTTCATGATCATCCCATTAAATTACCTATTCGTAGACCACCTATTCATCAGGAACAAGAACTTGACAATTGTATTTCTGAAATGCTTTCTCAGGGTGTTATTGAAGAGTCGGATAGTTCTTATTGTTTTCCTGTTGTTCCAAAAAAGAAGAAGGATGGTTCTACTTGTTTCTGCATCAATTTCCAAAAGTTAAATGCAATCACCATTACAGATTCTTACCCTTTACCTAGAATTGATGACACTTTGAACAAATTAACAGGATTTTCATGATTCAGTACTTTAGATTTAAAAAGTGGTTATTGGCAAGTCAAAATTCGGAAAGAGGATAGGAAATATACAGCGTTTTCTATTGGAAAAGGTCTATGGCAGTTTAAGGTAATGCCTTTTAGTTTGTGCAATGCTCCTGCCACTTACCTTTCAGATTTCTGTCTAGTCTATTTAGATGATGTTATGGATTTAGGTAAATCTTTTGATGACATGATTTCTAATTTAAGAAAGGTTTCCATTCGTTTTCAACAAGCTGGTTTACGTCTTAACAAGAAGAAATGTGTTTTCTTTAGGAGACAGGTTGAATATCTAGGCTATATTGTTTCTGAGAAGGGGAAAACTGCTGATCCTAAGAAGATCGACTGTGTTAAAAATTGGCCTATTCCTCAAAAGAAAAAAGATGTTCTTAGTTTTGTGGGCTTTTGTGGTTATTATAGAAATTTAATTAAAGGTTTTGCAGATATAACTAAACCTCTTTATAAACTCACTGAGAACTCAGCTAAATTCATTTGGTCAGAAGAATGTCAAAATGCTTTTTTTAAATTAAAAGAAAAACTCATTTCTCCTCCCATTTTAGCATTTCCATCTCTTGAGTCTGAATTCATTTTAGATACTGACGCTTCTAACCATGGAATTGGTTCAGTCCTTTCACAGATGCAGGATGATAAAGAACGAGCGATAGGCTACTATAGTAGAGTCCTCTCTAAGTCAGAAAGAAATTATTGTGTGACTCGTGGAGAACTTCTTGCTATAATAGAGTCGTTAAGAAATTTTCATCCCTATCTTATTGGTAAACCATTTCTTATTCGCACAGATCATTCTTCTTTAACTTGGTTATTATCTTTTAAAGAATTAGACGGTCAATTAGCTCGATGGTTAGGTAAATTAGATCAATATGATTATAGGATTGTTCATCGTAAAGGTAGTTTACATAAGAATGCCGATTCTCTTTCACGTCGTCCTTGTGAAGATTTTTCATGTAAATATTGTTCAAAAGTAGAGGATAAATTTTCTGAAAACGAAAAAACAGTTGCCCGAATTATTTTTGAAGAAAATTTACCCTCAGACTGGAAGACATTTCAACAAGCTGATGAGTGTATTTCTTTCATTCTTCGCATGAAAGAATTAAACACAAAACCAGACTGGCAGGATATTTCACCTTTAGACACTTTCGTTAAAGTCTATTGTTCACAGTGGGACTCATTAGTGTTAGTTGATGGAATTCTTTTTAGAGAATGGATTTCTACTAATCTCAATTACAAGATTCGCCAATTAGTTGTTCCTAAAAGTAAAATCAAAGAAATTTTAGAGGAAGCTCATGACTCCCCTTCCGGTGGTCATTTTGGAGTTAATAAAACTTTAGAAAAAATTCGAAAAAGATTTTATGGGGGTCTTGTAAATCAGATGTAGAAAATTGGTGTAGGTCTTGTAAATTTGTGTTGCAAAAAAAGGTCCTTCTGATAAGGGAATTAGTCAAATGAAGGTTTACAATACAGGTATTCCATTCAAAAGGCTTCAAATGGATATCCTAGGTCCCTTTCCCCTTTCTTCTTTAGGGAATAAATACCTTTTAGTAGTGACGGATAGTTTTACTAAGTGGGTAGAGGCTTTTCCTCTCCGGACAACAATTCCGGAAATTTTCGTTAATGAAATTATTTGTCGTTATGGAGTCCCGTTAGAAATTAACACAGATCAGGGTACAAATTTTGATTCTCGCTTAGTGAAAGAATTAGCAGTTTTACTAGGAATTAAGAAAACTAGAACTTCACCTCTACATCCTCAAGCAAATGATCAGGTAGAAAGTCAATATCAGACACTTTTACAATACCTCACAAAACATGTACACGACACTCAAAAAGATTGGGACCGTTGGGTATCTCTCTTTTTGTTAGCTTACAGATCCTCAAAACACGCAACAACCGGAGCTACACCAGCAGAAATGTACACCGGCTTCGACCTCCGACTTCCTTTGGACTTAATTCGAGGGTGTCCACCAACAGGAATCTTGGTTGAAGAGGATGAAAATTATGTACACCAACTACAAAAGAAACTTCACTCACTACATCACCTGGCTCGAGACAAAATATCCCTTCAATCTGAAAGAACAAAATCTTGGTACGATCAACGGGCTCGCAACGTCGAATACACCCCTGGACAGATTTGGTTCTTCAACCCTCAAAGAACCAAACGCAAAGCACCCAAACTACAATCGAATTGGGTTGGTCCTTGGGAAGTCGTCAAGAAGATCAACGACGTGGTTTACTGTATTCGTCGTTCCCCAAGACATAAGTCCAAGATTGTTCACATCAATCGTCTTGGCACCTTTTCCGAGAGACACCCCGATTTGGCTGCTAACTGCTCTGCTCATGGTTTTTGAGCCATGGTTTTTTCCATGAGCGTGAAGGTGAATACCGGAGCAGAGACTTGAGAAGGGTACCATGGCTTGTCAATCCCCCCCACTCATGTCTGAAGATCACTCTTAACAAACCGTGAAGAAATGAGACGAAAAAGAAAAGGAATAACAACGGAAGAATAAAGTACAAATTGAAGCTTGGACAGTCAGAGAAAAGATTGGATCGCATGGTTTTTCAAGATGGGAATATTCCTTTTCAAGAGACGGGTCCAATTCTATTCCTGTAAGTGATGATTGGAATTGACCTGTAAGCATGGCTCGGTAACTTGATGCCCGGCGTGGATCAAGGTAGAGGATGTTGGTGATTCCTGTAAGTCATCATTGGAATTTAGAAGAGGATCAACCCGCTTGAAAGGAAATTCGGTGAATGTCGTTACTTGGACGAAGATTAACAGATTGTGGTTACTAGAATGAGATGGGACCAACTGAGCATCCTTGAAGAAAGTTTGAATGGAAAGCTAATACAGAAAGAAGACTTAAGATTGTCGGGACGATAATCTAAAGAAAAAAGGGAGAGCAATGTTATGACCAGCGCGATTCGAGATGTTCGAATCGTGCATAGCAACCACTGCAACTTCGTGGTTGTTATTGTATTTGTTTATCAGTCTAGCGCTGACGGCTATTCGATTTGCATGTCTAAGCTTGAGTAATAAAGTCGTTCTTGTCTATCTTTTCTATAAATAAGAGTGTCAATAATCATTATCCTAACCCGATCACAACAATACACTTCAAGTTGTTAAAAAGTATGCAAAATAATACTGCAGAAAAGGCTTATTTCAGCAGAATTTGAATGATAAAAATCGAATGGCAACTACCTGAGATTATAAGACTAGTTTGATAATCTTCACTTATAGTCCGGGAGTCAGGGAGTTCAAACGCATCTTATCAGAAAGTTCACGCAAGAGCTTATTTTATCGTTGAAATATGTTGGTAGCCACTTACTGAAAATAGCCTCAAAGTCTGAACTTCGGACCCGATCGAGAACATTGTTATTATTGCAAAATAAGTTAAAAAATGCATTGTCTTCAGTTTTTCTTGATTAACCTTTGTGTTACTCAATTTACGCAAAAAAGGTAGGTACAAAAATTGATCAGTATTGAATTTTCTATAAGATACATATATTCCTTATTGCAAAATTAATGTTTTTCTGACTAAATTATTAAATAAAAAATTTTTTTTTTCAATTTTCACATTGCCATGGTTTTTATAAAATATGATCTTTATTTATCGGATTAGCACTCAAAGATGACTTTTAGTACAGACAACGTAAAAATTAAAGCACGATCTCGATATCTTAAAATGGCGTCTTGTTGCAAAATGATTTAGCTGAAAAGTTCAAACTGATTTCCAATTCGATCCAGGAACGATAATTGAATTCAACTGCGTTTAATCGACAGCTTATACGTAATTAAGAAACGGTAAACAAAATTTTTTTTATTTCGGCCAATTTTTGAGTTAGAAAATCGTGGCAAAATGCATCTTAATGCACGGAAAAAACCATGAATTTTCATATAACTTTGTTAAGATCGGACCAATAGAAGCCAAGATACAAACATTTTTTCAACCGACGATTACGCTGAAACTGCATGATATTTCTAGTTCAAATTTGGTACAGTACTTGCTGAAATCATACTTTAAATCATTACATTTTACGCGATAGCTCTACATGCTATAGTTCATCTAAAATGACCGAGGAACAATGCGAGTTCAGCGTGCGCGGCTGCTTCAGCCGGGCGGCGCGGTGGTGGGAGAAAAGCCGCGCGCCGGCAAACAGAATTTGTATACCTTAGTTATAATTTGATTATCTCGGTAACCAAAGCTGCTATTGGAATAAAATTTGTTTTCATTTAACCTGCTTTTTTCTCAGCTTTAACGTTATGCTAATTTAATTTTTATAGGTACAACTCAAACACCCCAAATTACCAATATTTGTGAAAAAAATCTTTTTTGGCTATATACACAATCTTTATATGCATGCATAATGTTACGTCGGGATAGTGACGCTCACAACTATATATTTATTATTGGAGGTGTGATGGTTTTTCGAATAAAGGAAATATGTGTTTGGTAATTTAATAAATTTATTATGAGTCAGAAATCTATATACAATTCTCTCCTTTGGCTACCGTATTCACGGTCATGGCCTACCGGGTAGGAGAGCGGGATTTCGAGATTACCTCTGTATATAATGCGTGTTAGACAAACGTGAGTGTGAACGCCCGCAGCGCTAACAGAATACGAGGCCGTACCTTGCGTGTGTGCGTAAGTATATATGTGTGTAGGGAAGTCGCTGATCGTGCGTGTGGCTCGATGTGGCGTTGAGTTGTCCCTCTGATGCTCCAGCAATGCTTCCAAGAATAGACGCTCTGGGTTAGCGTCGAGCGGTTGCGAGGTGTCAGCGGCTGCAGCGTCTGGCTTTGAGTCGGTGGTTGCTCTCAGCTCTCTTGCTTTTCCGAACTTTCGGATGAGGTTGGATTCGTGATAATCGTCTCGTAAGCGGCGGTTCCCCGTATGCAGCACTGGTTGAGATAGAATGAGTAGGTCACGGGCAGAGATTCGTCCGTGCTCTTGATCACTGGATGGTCGACTAGCCTCCGGAGCTTTCGCTCCAGGTCTATTTAAGCGTTCGTTCTTCCCATTGTCGCGCTGTATTTGCCGCGCAGAATATTTCCGCGTAGGTTTTTCCGAGCTTAATCTATGGTTTTCCTATAGTGGGGGCTATTTTCAGATACAGTATGACGCGGATGATCTCCGTGAACATCGGAAGATCGCTATAAATTCATGATTTCCCATTTCTAGGGCGCCTTATTTGGGGTGGCTACTCTTAATTTTTATAATTATCCGTAGAACAGTCATCAGACAGATCGGGTTACATTTGATCTGCGTAGATTGAGACATTATAAAAAATTTAATTATATACTCTTCGCGGTTTATTACACTTCCGCCCTTATGAAAAGACGAGAGTATCACTCGAGTCGCTTACACGTAGTGTGCTAGCAGTATATTCACACGAATATGGGTATTTGATCGTCCCTGTTTGTGGTTTTTGCACAAGGTACTGCTTTACAAAGGTTGGTTGTTACAATGCGCTCTTTAGTCTTAGTATTTAACGACTTTCACACTCACTAGTTAAAAAAATTTTCAAACAAAATTACACATACAATGGAGATAATTTTTCCCGAGTCAAAAATTTTTCCTCTTTTACGACCGTTTTACCAACGATTTTCAATGTTTCGCAAAAAATTTTTACTGACTTCTTAATGCTTTTAGTGTTTTTCGGGTTAAATTTTACAAACATTTTTCCGACAATTAACGTGTTTCAGGTTAGTATTAACGCTTTTCAGGTTAAATTTTACAAACATTTTACCGACAATTAACGTGTTTCAGGTTAGTATAATAAATTAACGCTTTTCAGGTTAAATTTTACAAACATTTTACCGACAATTATTAACGTTTTTGTTAGTGCAATAGTTGCATAATATTATTGCTCTTTTTCCTATTCTATATGTTCTTTGTTCCTGTAAGCAAGCAAGATTTATGTTAAAAAGTTTTCTGTGGAGAAAAAAAAAAGTTTATAAGTGTCTGTCATTGTAATGGTTTCGTAAGTATTTATTGATTTCGTAGTATTTTTCTTTTCTCATGGTTGTAGTTCTCTGTTTTTAGATTCTTATGTGTTCCCACTCTGCCAAAAATTTTCGTCGATTCCACTCGACGAGTTTCGTGATATTATTCGTTCTCTCAGTTCTAATCTGTTTTCGCTCGGAGCTTCTACACTTCTTTCTCTACTGTCGCCATGCCGATCACCGTAAGTTTGCTTTACTCCTTTTTTCTTTATGTCCAATATTCTCTTTTGTCAATATGTCATTTGTTATCTTTTTATGTTGCAGAGGTCTCGTTCTCGTCAAATTCGGGAGGAGAATTTACAAATCGTTCTCCCGACTCAAGTGTCTGAATTGGAATCTTCGTCGTCTTCATCGCCATTGTTGTCTCTGTCGTCTTCGTCGTCTTCGTCGCCGCCTTCGCCACCTCCTTCGCCGAAATCTACTGATTCTTTTTCGGGCCTTCCGATAGTGATGCCTTTATCTTCGTCGGACTCAAGTGCCAGTGCTTCTATTGGGTATACTCCGGCCTCACCTCCCAGGCGTGATTTCGAAGAGGCGGATACCCTGTTGGGTAGTGAGTGGGATATTGCTGTTGTTCGTACGGCTTTTTCTGAAGATTTCGACTTTAGTCCTCGGATAGAGGATAGATGTCGTCAACCTATCTTCTGGGAAAAATGCCATTTTCCGAGTCCTGGTCGTTGCCTTTATTGCGGAGGCGTTAATATCTCGCCGGCGAGGATGGAGATTGACTTTCGTCGAACTGGAGGTCCTTATGTAAGTTTTAATCTCTGCTTTTTTTTGTAGGCCTATCTTTAATTCTTTTTATTCTTTTTTTCTCAGTATTGTTTCCCTACGGTGGCTCCGTCTTCCTCGGCTTGTAAGAAGCATAAATTCGTCCTGTGTCATGACATGCATTTCTCCCTTACTCCGGGGAATTGCGATATTTGCGGTTGGGGCACTTACATGCGGGCTCCTTTGATGCGTTGGGAAAATGTAGAGGTGAGTCTCGTATATATTTTTTTTTTGCTATTATTTCTTCCGTCTAGGGTTATATTTTTCTCAATTTTTTGTTATAGGAGTGGCGAGTTGTTCCGTTGACGGGCGATCATCCTAATGTCTTGTGGAACAATCGGATAGATTCCGTAGTGATTCGTCCTTGGTGCTAATTATTCTTCAGTAATTTATGTTGTGAACGTATTTAATTGATAATATACGTATATAAATATCTCTCATACGTTTTTTTTTGTTTATTTATCCGGTTTTCTTCTCCTTTCCTTTTTCCTTATGTATCCTTACTGTAAGGGTCGTTAATATTCTATGCAAAAATTCTCGTGAATAATCTGATCTCGTCTTTGCTTGATTTTTGTTTCCATTCCTTTCCGTTGTAAGATTACGTTTGTTTGAATTCTTGGCATTTTACCTGTGTTGTTTTGAAAGAATTCGTGATCATCACATGTGTTCTTTTGGTAGAGTAGGTA